>JANZLH020366511.1:0-13412 GCA_026770325.2 Erythroxylum fimbriatum
TGTTTTTGTTACGATTTGAATATACAAAAAGCATAGTAAATCTGATTAATCAAGTTTTGTTAAAAGAAGGGTATTTTAAAAAAAGTATACACAATTCAACCCCCCTTCTTGTGTGTTTAGTTATCATATCATTAACTTGTGATTCACTTCAATTATAATTCACAATCCATTCCAATCCATCCGAAATCAACCCATCAATTTCCAATTTTTGCCCAAATCTATTTCCATTCGGACAAAACATACTCCACTGCAAGCCACTACCAAACCTTCCCCCAAATCCAACACAATAACAGCATTTTTTCACCTCAAATCCACCATAATCCAACGTACAACACAATCACAGAAGCAATCATGGTGAAAATGCATGAAAAATGAAACCAAAATAAAAAACACACACCCAAAAAACTATCAGGTCTTCGGCGCTAATTGGGGTGATCGGAGATGTCGTCCTGTGCTCCGACGGTGGTACGCTGGTCGTGCCAGTGACGAGGAGGAGCGAAGCCGGCGACGAGGAGGTGCGGGCTGCCGAAGATGAAGACGAACCACCGGCAAGGAGACTGGAGAACACGTCAATGGCGAGGAGGGGACGGCGAGACAAGATCCGACGAGGGAGGAGCAGCGACGTGGAGAAGAAGGAGACACCGAAGATGCGCGAAGAAGACTCCAGAAGACAGAAGTCAGGGAGGGGGGGTTTTGATAGTTTACTTTTCTGCAATTTGGTCCCTGGGAAATATGGAATTTTCCGAAATGGTTCGGAAAATTCCAGAATTTGGGGTACCGGTCCGTACCGACCGAAACAGGCCGGTACCGACCGGAATTTAGTCCCGGTATCATTTTAGCCGTACCGGTACCGACCGGTACGGTACGGTACTCTTATCCTTGGTTAACAGCGGCCTACTTAATAATGGTTTACAACCCTTAAATTTAAAGAAGAGCATAAGATGTCAAACGTTCTGTCAGTCGGCCAATGCTGTCTTGAGATTCAATTCCAATTTGTTTGATACAGGATTATATAATGTTTTTTTGTCACAAGCGATGCTTGCAATTTTTTTTTGGTTTCTCACGAGGTGTTATAGGAGAGTTTCAACTATAGGAAGACACTTTTAAATCATCCACACTCAGACTAATCCCTGCTCAAGACGGTCCCTTGCGAGAAGTCTTAGTTTAATGCAAAGTGCAATTTTGTCAGAAGGTTTAATGGAACCTTTAACCATCAAGATGCAATTTTTCAGTTAGAAGTCATGTTTCGATACAACTTCTAGTTACTAAGATGCAACTTTTCAGTTGTAAGTATTCCTTTGATGCAATTTTGAGCCATTTGTATACAACTTTTCAGTCACAAATATTTGTTTGACACAATTTTCGATTAAACAGACGTAACTTTTTAGTCGCATGTAATTTCTATTCAAATGCAACTTTTTATTCTCTATTTTCATGGAACTTACAATTATCTAGATGTAACTTTTTAACTCATTTTTTTAGGTTTATATTCAAATTTATATTAAGAAATATTTTGTCAAAGTCAAAAGTTATAAATGAGTCTCAACAAACATATAATTTGGTATTTTGTTTGATCGCAAGAATAGAAAACAAATGTTAGTCTATTGTCATTAATGTTTAGAATATTGAAGTCTTAATTGAAATTATTTGACTTTGAGTTTCATATTACCTTAACTACTCTTACTTATTAAATATCACAACAAAATGCTTTTTTATGAACAAAAAATTAAGAGAAAATGAGCAAAACTATAATCTTTTTTACACTTAAAAAATGTGCTTGGAGATTTAGCTCCTCATGCTTAAGAAATTGATGATATTTTTTAGTAGATGGCTAGTTTGATGCATGCCAAATACATTAAAACTAAATACTATAGGTAAAAGGGACATTTTTAACTTAAAAATTCTTATGAGTAAACAAAAATTGAAGTGGTGCAGTGTGTGTTTCTTGTCTAGGTTTTATCAGAGTGAAAAAATGTGGTCAGTGAAGCTTGGGTTGATGAGAGTGAAGAGGATTTTAAGTTTTCACTTGAACAAAACAAAGGATGAGAGGAAGAATAACAATCACTAGGTTTTCTCCATTTCCAAAAGCAATGTAAAATTATAAACAAAAAGACAATTCAACTATAATAACACTTTCTTTCTTTTAAATGTTGTCATTTCTAAATTACCTTACAGCCTCCCTTACAATTGTGTTTTGTTGTTTTTTGTGTTTTATGACCCAATTATCAAAACTTAGGCACCTTTTAAAGCTTTTTTAGATGTTTCCCTTTACCACTCCTCACCTCAAGTGAGTCTCTATGGCTTACTTGAATATCCTTGACATTAGTTCCCCTTCTCTAACCTTATCTTCCTATCCACTCTTAGTTTGTTCCTCCCTTTCTGTTTCCTCTTCCTTTTTCTCCGAAGCACATTATCCTCTCCCTACCTTCTCCTTGGTTCATTAATAATACTATTTTCACTGGTTCTCTTTACTAGAGTAGACCTTAGGGGCAAAGGGGTCTTTTCATTTCTCTTTAGTTCTCCTGCCTCTCCTGGTTACTGTTTTTAGTAAATAACTTTCAAAGTTTTCACCCTTTGCCTCTATAACCATTCTATTCAGAGATGGTTGTCAAACCCTAGGAGCTAGATGAAGTGCTAAAGTCAATTAATCCATACAATTCTCCTTGTCCAGATGGTTTTAATATGTTGTTCTTTAACAAAACCTAGCATTTAACTAGGAGTATGGTTCATGAAGTTGTTCTAGAATTCTTCAATCATAAAAAATTGCTCAAGGAGATTAAAAGAAACTTCATATATCTAATTTCAAAAGGAGGAAAGATGAAACACTTCAGTGACTATAAATCAATTGCTTATTCCAATTTCATTTATAAAATCATCTCTAAGGTTATAGCTAATAGATTAAAAAGGATTTTGGTCAAGTATATGGATGAAACATAAGGGGCATATATATCTGGTAGATCAATGAGTGACAATATTCTTTTGATGTAGAACTTTATGAAAGGTTACCCTAGAATAAGATGTCGTAGAAACTGCACCTTGAAGATTAATTTAAGGAAAGCCTATGACAATGTTGAGTAGAAATTTCTTATTAACAATATGAAAGTATTGGCTTTTCCTGAAATATTTATTGAGTGGATTTCTCAATGCATTACCACTCCATCTTTCAATGTACTCACAAATGGGGAACCATCAAGAAGTTTTAGAAGCACCAAAGGTATAAGGCAAGGAGATCCTACATCTTCGTACCTATTCTCTTTTGATATAAAGGTTTTTTTAGAACACTTAAGAGGGTAGCGGAGAGAACAAAGCAGTTTATATATCATTCTAAGTGTAAGAGGCTAAGTATAACAAATATGGTCTTGTACTATCCAGGGTAGAGAAAATAGATATGGTAGCTTTGATGACTACAAACAAAATTTTTTCTAGAATTCTTGGACTTGAAGTGAACTCTAGAAAAAGATCTTATTAAATCTCTAACAAAGCTATGGATCAGGAAGCAACGATACCTTAAATTATAGGTTTTAACAAACATGACTTGCCATTTATATATCTAGGAGTTCCTATTGTTGCTTCTAAGCCAACTTATGAGGATTACAAATTGCTAGTTGATAAAATATAGGCTAGGATATTAGGTTGGAGTTTGAAGGCTTTGTCCTTAGCTAGGAGAGCATAACTCATCTCTTTTATACTCAATGCACTAACTATACATTGGGCAACTCACATGTATTTTTCCAAGGATGTTATCAAAACAATTGATGCTATTCTTAAAAGTTTTTTGTGGCATGGAAACAAAAACATATAAACACTACAATCCCATTAAATGGTTTCTGAAAAAGCATGGTGGGTTATATATGCTCCCTTTAAGGATTTGTAATTTAGTTATGCTTACTAAGAATTTGTGGATGATCATTGAAAACAAGCAATCCTTTTAGGTCAAGTGGATCAATGCTTATTACATAAAAGGGAAAAATCTATGGAAAGTCAATATAACTAAAATTGCCATAATCACAACTAGAACAATCTTCAAACTCATAAGCAAAGTCAAACTACATGTGATCAAATTATTGGAAAATTGTATCAATATATCGTTTTGGTATGATAGAAGTTTAACTGATGGACTTTATGAGGATATTAGTGAGCTCAACTCAATCAGAAATATCATTGGGGTGATCAATCTGTCGCTTATGGTCTAGCACATAAAACTAAAATTTTATCAAGGATTCAAGATTCTGGTTTGTATAATCAAATTAATAGTAATGAGCTCAAGGAAAACAAAGTAGATGTCAATTAGTAGAATTTTTTTAGAAATGGTAAATTCACCAATTTTACTTATAGAAAGTTGTTTCAAGAGTAGGGAAATATGGTAGCATGCATAGACTTATCTGGTGCAAGTATATGATACCTAGAGCTTCAATCACAATATGGAGAGCAATCAAGAATAGGTTACTTACAATTGATAGATTGAATAAATTTATGGCTATTCCAAACATATATGTTTTATGCAAGTATTAACAAGAAAGTATTACTCATCCATTTCACTCAACCTTTGTGGAAGGACATAACTCAAAGATGTTTGTTAGGAGATGCACCAGCTGAGTAGTATTGTAGCTTGGTATTCAACTTCAAACATACATAAATGAAGCAATGGTGCCTTTTTATTGCTATGTCATATCTAATACAAGTTGTAAAGGATGAAAGGAATATGAGAATATTCAAGGAAATTGATAAACAACTATCAAGGATACACAGTGAACCAATCAAAGAACTCAAGTTACAATTTTCCACCTTTGAAGATAAAATGCATATTAGCTCCATTCTTATGTCAACATGGGTGATAGGATTGAATTATCTTATGTTATCTTATGTATTTCTAAGTGATTTCAATCCTATTTTAAAGATAAAATACTTAACTGTTATTCAATTTGTGTTTCTGTTAGGTCGGATATGTTGATATATATTTGAGACCAAAAAGACAAGATTCTAAAGCAAACTGAAGCACAAACATATAACAAGGAAAAGAATAACTTTCTTGGTAGTTTGAAATGGCAGTACATAGCTTGCTTGGAGAGTTTTCTCCATAAGAAGACAATTTTTAAAAGCATTAAAAGCATAAGCAAAAACGACAGCTTAGCAAGGAGTAAAAGATGCAAAAAGACACAAGAAGGAGAGGCAATAAAGCAATAGCGCAAGCGTGAAGAGGCTGGAGGAGCATGTGTCGTTTTGTGCAAAACGCAGTGTTACTGCGTTGAAGCAGCGTCCATCTGCGTTTGAGGAGTAGTACAATGCAGCGTTCCAAAGAGAGGCGAGTAGTGAGGATTTAAGGGACTCCAAGTTAAATTGTCCCATCATCACGCTACAATGCGAGGGGCGTGACCCAGCAGCTACGCAGAAGAGGCAACAACAGGCGAGGAGCGTGGAGCAGAAGCGAAAACAAGAGGCAGCTGCGGAGATTGGAGAACGCTGGACCAGCGGATGGGACGTAAAATGTCCCATCACGCTACAGTAGAGCAACAGTGCGGAAGAGAGTAGGCACAAACGCTACAGGAACAAATCAACAGGCAACAGTAAGCGCACAGTGGGCTGCGTGAAGGATAAACCTAAAGGCTATTCGTTGGGGCTACATTAAGATGGGGGCTGAAACAATTTTTTGAAAAATACCTATGAAGGGCTAAACATCACGACGCTAGTTTGGAGGTGATATTGACGCCAATGACCTGGGTTAAGTAATTTTATTATTATTTTTTTGTTTCTTTCTCTCATTAGGAATTGATTGTGTTATCCTATGTTAATTGATTTGAGTTTTGTGTATGGATAATCGGATTTCTGTTATTGTTCGGTTATTTGTGTATGAACCCGTTGGATATTGTGAATTGATGATTTTAATGCGTTCATTGAATCTTTAATTTCAAACCCGTTGCTAGAATTTTGATATAATTCGTAATTGTTATGTTGAAATTTATGTGTAGCGACTAATGATTCATAATCATTAGGGATAACATGACCTAGGTTAAATGACGCATCGTATGTGGTTGTTGCCTTGATTAATCGGTTTTCCTAATTCGTAATGCTACTGCCTAATTAAATCTAGAGATCGTATCCTAGGTTGTTCGGTGGTTAGGTTTAATTAACGATCATATCTTGATTAAACAAAACCTAAAAGAAAACTTGGGTTAATTATTAACCCACGATTAATAGTTGCTAAGAGAGGTTAAAGAATAACAAATTAATGAAATGTGCTTAATTAAGGTGTAGGCCAAGATTGAACCAAAGAATGGGGTCCCTACCGAATTCCCCGCCTTTATCATTTTTTTGCATGTTTTCTTTAATTTGTTTTTATTATTTATTTTTATTTTATTTTTCTTATTCCAAAAATCCAAAACTCCCGTTAAGTGTAAACACCAGTTAATTTCATTCCATAAACTATACACATACTCTTTGTGGGATAGATCTAGACTCACCACTGCTATATTAGTAATCTAGTTATTTTATTTTGACTAGCGTAACGACACGCGGTCAATGGGATTAATGATTAGCATGTACACTTGTGTTTGATCCTTTTGATATCATCTTGGTGATTTGTTAACCTATTCATTTGATGGGGTCAGGGACGGAGCCCCACTTGCCCCCACTAACTCCAAAAAATTTTACATAAAAAAATTATTATTTTAAAATTTTAACTCATAAAAAATTAAAATTTTGCTCTCATTAAAATTTTTCCCCCACTAATTTTTTTTGCCTCCGGTAAAATTTTTCCCTCGCTCAAAAAAATTTCTGGATCCGTCCCTGGATGGGGTCGTTTATGCTTGTAATAATTATTATTGCCTTTCATGGCTTAATTTAATTTACAATTTTTTTAAATGTTGTTTATATTTTTATTAAGTTTGAATGTTGAAATTTTACTTTTGGCATCCTAAATTTTAATCTTCATTAGATAAAAAAAGTAATTCTTTGTCATTGCAAATTCATAAGTGAAATATAAGTTGCTTATTATGTATATATTCTTTTTATAATTAGAATATCAAAAAAGTTAATAGAAATTATCTGTCTTTTCATTGATTAACATTATATTTAATTTAAAAGTTCTCTTTTGTTAGGAATATTAGAAACAATACATATTCTTGAACCTCTTATTTTTAATTCCCAATCACATAGCTCAACAATAAAATTATATTATTAATTTAATATTACAACACAACATTTGAAGTATTTTCAAATATTATGATCATGAAAGAAAATTACTAACTAAAACTAATTGAGTTATTCACCTTGAATTGGCCATAATAAAGGTAATGTTTGAAAGATGTAAATTGATTAGGAAATGAAGAAGGTGGTGATATTTGATTAAAATTTTGCAAATTTGGATATTTTGATATTTATAAACTTTTAAAATTGTAGTGTATCTATTGTCACTTTTAATTAAGAAAAAGAAGCGTTAGTTTTAGGTGAGATAAGTGTAATGCATTTATTAGAGTAATATATAATTTTTGATAGTTTTAAAATAAAATATATTTTAGAATATCCACTCATATATTTCATAGTAACTTTAATAGATATTAAAAATTCTTATAATTACTTATTTTATGAAAAGATGTTGTGATAACATAATAAATATGAAAATTACAAAGAAAAGCTAAGGACTTTGAATTTGTTTTAAAACTATTCATAGTTTTTAAAGGGTGATATAACTATATACATCATTTAAATCCAGATAATTTATTTTATTAATAATTATAATATTTTATTTCTTCATTAAAATTTAGTTAAAAGTACAATTTGTACCTTAATAGTTTTCAAAGATTTTAAGTAAAGCCACATTATTATTTCTAGTTTCACTTTGTATCTTAATATTATTAATATGATTTTTTGTATTGTAAATAAAGTGTAAAAGTAGTATGAACTCACAAATATTTAATATTAGAGGTTATTTACATCTTTTAAGAAAGAATTGCACTTTTTCAAATAATGTCTAAAAAATTTTTAAAATTACATCAACGCCTAATAAGTCTAGATTGCCCAATTATAATGACACGTACATTAATTTAACTATTTTTAAGTTAAAAGAATTCACTAAAGTCATTAAAGGCATTAAAGGTCTTTACAAAGTTGGATCAAGCATAATAAAAACATTGCTTTTACAAAATTTCTAGGAAGAAACTAGTATTCAGAGATTTCGTTGTCTTCTAGTGAAAGAGCTCAACTGATCTTGAATGTGATTTATTGCCAAAGTTTTCCTTACCCAACAATGTAACTTGTTAATTAAGACATTGTCAGTATTGATCTTGTTAAATAATCTCTGATTCCTTTCTCTCCAGATGGTGTAAATTGTACAATTGAAATTATGACTTAAGCAAACTCCGTCTTTCCTTATTGATTTGAATTTGTGTGTCTGTCATTCCAATATTTGGTTCCATTCTATTTCATGACGGCATAGGTTAAGAGCGTGTTGGATGTTGGCCCAAATGGAGG
This sequence comes from Erythroxylum fimbriatum, assembly GCA_026770325.2. Classification (NCBI taxonomy): domain Eukaryota; kingdom Viridiplantae; phylum Streptophyta; class Magnoliopsida; order Malpighiales; family Erythroxylaceae; genus Erythroxylum; species Erythroxylum fimbriatum. Next base: position 8,467 of record JANZLH020366511.1, read on the forward strand.
ATGAGAAACCACACTTAAAATAAAGGTGATCAATACTTTCAAGTTCATTGCAACATAGCTCACATTTCTTTGTCATCAGATCCCACAATCCTATCTTTAGTTTTCAATCTTCTCCTAGCAACAAGCCAAGTTGTGAAAGAAGCTTTTGTTTTTAAAGACCTTTTCCAAAAAAAATTTGTCCCATAGAATGTGAGGGTTAGAGGGTTTTAAGAGCTTTGATGCATGAAGAGTTTGAAAACCCTCCATTCGAGCTTAAAGACCAAACAATTTTATCTAAAGTAGAAAAGTTAGACATATAGTTGGGGAAATAATTATGTAGTTGAGTAGCACCCCTACCTTAAAAGTGCCATAAGTTGTTCACAATTTCATTGCTAACCCTTGCCTAAGAAGAGATTCTAGAGTGGAGAGAAGAGATATCTTCTCTAAGCCATAAAGGACTTAGAGAAGTCCAATTGTCAAACCAAAACCATGTTCCTTCACCATTCCCTATCCAAACTTTATGACATGATAGACCTTGGTTCTATTTCTCAAAATCTGAATAAAGGGCCATGATAATTTATTCCTTTCAAATATTTGCCATAGGTTGGTATCCTTAAGATGGTCCTCATTAATCCATTTACTCCAAAAAGATTCTTTTTCATTAAACAATCTCCAAATTCTTTTTGCTACTTGCATGGATTGGAAGGTATGAATATAGATGAGGTCAAGTCCTCCTTCCTACTTTGTCTACCGTAGCTACTTCCACTTGATTTTAGCACCTCTAAGATTGTAAACCTTTCCAATCCAAAGGAAATTTCTAATGCATTTTTCTATCTCCTTATTTATTCTTTTAGGAAGTAAAAGATGAGAACTTCAATGGGAATGGAGGTTGCTCAGAACAAAGATGATGAGCTGCACTCTACCATCCTGAGATAAGCATTTTTACAAAAATAGGAACCCAAGTAAGTGAAAGGCATACCCTAGATGTTCATATTAAAGATCTACTGAAGTATCTCAGTATTGGTAATATCTAAGGAGAAGTATATTCTACTCTTGCATTGATTGACTTTTAAGCCTAAAATCCTGCAAAAGCTCAGAAGGGATTGATGTAATATGGAGATGGACTCATGTTGAGCTCCATAAAATAGAAATAGATCATCTACAAAACAAATATTGGAAAGAAACATTGCCTTGCATTTATAATGGAACTTGAATTCAAGACATCTAGATATATTGTAGCAAATAATCTTGCTCAACACTTCCATAGTAATAATAAAAAGATATGGAGAAAGAGGGTCTCCTTGTCTTATTCCATTTGAACCTTTAAATTGCTTAGTAAGGGCTCCATTGATAAGAATGCTACATGGCAACGGTGCAAAATTTTGGTCGGGTTGTCGAAGCCCCCAAAATAATTCCTATTCTCCAAACTTTTGTAGTGGTCATGGAATTAGTTCTAATCGCTAGAGAACTAAGCACTAGCATCTTAATTTCAATTAATAAAAGTAAATGGGGTGATTAAATAACTAATTAACTAAAATTAATTCAAAACAAATTAAATCAATTGAATTTAAATATGAGAAAGATAAGATTATCAAACTCCGATTCAAGGGAAAGATCTCTTCTAATTGTAACATTGATCATTGGTCTAAAAAGAATATTTTCACGATTCAAGCAATTAGTCTTAAACATATTAGGATAGCCGTAATAAGTCTCAAATTTTCCTAAATTAATTGTTTCAAACCCAGCATCCAAACTAAAACTTATCATCCATTGACTGAGTGTGATAACATTCTATATCAAATAAATGATAACAATAAGCTCCGTGAAAAAGACTAAACCCTAAATTAAATAATAGAGATAACTGCAATTATTCAACTTCGTTTTCTTGTTTATCATAAGTTAAATATGAAAATTCATAAATAACCTATTTGCAACTTATACCAATCTTTCATGACAATTATAGATCATTGAATTCCTAGATAGCGATAGAACAATCAATATTAAATTAAATTGTCAGATCAATTGAATATTAATCATTCATAAAATATGAGAACTTAAAGCAAGAAATACTTGAATTAAAACATGAATAAAAAATTTAGAACACAAAACCACACAATGTTACAATTAGAGTATTGAATCCCCTTGAATCATAATAACTGAGCTTATCCATACATGACTTCTGCTCCAATAACAAAAATAGAAGAAAGATAAAGAATTGCTAAAAATGTAAGAGAACCTCTTTCTATTATGAGGAATGTCCCTTTTATTAGGTTTTCTAATATAATCCCAATCTAACTCTAACTTGTAAAGATGTCCATCTAAAAAGAATTCAAATTCCTCTATGATAAGGATAAGGCGAAGTCTTCCAGTCAAACTCCAACTCTTCAAATGATTAATTTTATCCACTGCAGCAATCTTTGCACTTCATCCAAAAATTTGTAATTATCACCAATAGAGCCCCAATTTAATGTAATCCTCACTTTTCATCTCCTAAAACAAAACAAATATTATTTTCATATTTAAGCACCAAAATAAATCTAAAACAATAGAGATAATATCAAATAATATAGCAAGATAAGATCTTATCAAATTTCCCCACACCGGACTCATACTTGTCCTCAAGCATACATCAATTCAATGCATTAATCATCTTCACAACAACCTCTCATCTCCTTTCATATTATCCAGAAATATCCAAAAGCTAATTCACATTGAAGGGTTAAGATTAAAAAAAGCAATCGAGAGAATAAGCACATATAGGACACATTATTAAAGTATAGCATCTCATCAATTCCATCAAAATCAAATGAACAAAACTTGACACCCTCTCAAGGATTTCACTCTATACACTCAAAGTTTTAGGGTTTATTAAGCTCTAAAGTCAAAATATAGCAAGTTATTTCCATAAGCTTGCTCAAGAATCATATCTCCACCACTAAACAAAATGAACCAATTGTATAAATCAAAGGGACTTTATAAGGATTGTAATGTGGCTTAGATAAGGTATAACAAAAGGAACCTTTTGGCTAAATAAATTGAAGGGAATCATACAAACTTATCCACACAAGTTTCAACTTAAATTAAAATTCATTTGATTCAAATAGCATCTCTTTCCATCACTTTTCTTTTCTTTTCTTTTTTCTTTTTCTTCTTTTTTCTCTTTTTTTTCTTTCTTCTTTTTTAAAACAAAAATATCAAATAGAAGATTTTTTTTAATACTTCACCTCCATTCTATAAAAAATCAAAACAGTGCAACTTGAATCATTTGATTAACTTTTCATGGAAATAATCAAAATCTTATGCAAATAAGTTGGTACAATTCCTTCAATTTAGAGAATTTAAAATCGTTAAGGATATCAACAACAAAAACGGTAATTTGGCTTGTAATAAGGTTATTATGCAATAAAAGAAAGGTTAGGGCACAATTTGGTTTTCTAAGGATAAAAAGTGAGGTAGGCTTAGGTCAAAAATGGTTATCCTAAATTCCCTCATCATCTTATATACCAATTCATCAAAAATGTGGCCTCAACACTATACAAAAGCAAGTTCTAGCTTAAACAAGCTATGTTTAATAACACACAACAAAAGATATGTATGAGCACATATGTGATGAATGCTCTTAGGCTCAAAGCTCACTTAGGTGTACATAAAGTCTTGCACACTTTCATTTAACAAAACCAATGAGATACTTAAAATAATTTAATGAAAACACTAGTCATGCTTATCTCTCTCATGCATTATATCGTAAACCAAAAATGTATCCTAACTCAAGGATTATTTATGAACAACAATAAAAAAAAGTATGAAGTTATCGAGAGGAATAATTAATATATGAATCATAGCCTTCATGAGTTCAAGCACAAATCACAACGTTCATTATAATATAAGCATTCACTCCCCCACACATAAATCATACATTGTCCTTAATGTATGGATAAGATGCTCACATCTCAACAAAAATAATCAAAAATATCCCTCCTATTGGCGTTGATCAAGTGTCCAGGTGGTGTTTCTTCTCCTTGAGGCTATTGCTAGTTGATTGTGTTTTCTGGTGAGGGTCACTGGTGGATATAGCATTGGTTTCTGGTTGTTGTATTTTGTTGATGGTCGTTGTATGGTAGGTTCTTGGTTGGTGGGGTGATTGGTATTAAGGTCTTGGATTAGTGCCGTCGGACTGCTCGAGAGGCGTGTGCTTTCTGGCTTGTGTTTGAACCTTGGGTTCTCTTCTGTGTAACCTGTGTAGGTTGTGGTCTCTGGAACATCCTTTGATGTGTATATAATTTTTCTATATTTTTTTATAAAATTTTTTTCTGATTTACCAAAAAAAAAAAAGATACAGAAATTAAAGGTGTGCATTGGCTTACTGAGTTACTTATGGAGAAAGAGAAACATTGTGACGAAAGAATCCTCTGTGGGTTACTATTACTCTACTTAGAAAGGTTAACCTCTTGGGCAAGGAAACTGCGGTGCGTAAACAGCTAATTCTATTAGCTGATTTAATCAGCGAATTGCATTAGCAGTTTGGTAAAGACGTAGAAATAAAAATAGTTAATTTATATATCTAAATTAAGACTAATAAAAACTGCACTAAGAGTGTGAAGAAATAATGCTTAAAGTTTACACCTCAGTATGTATATAAGCACATTAAAATTTATAAAATGAAAAAATAAAACCATTAACATTTTTTATTTGTAATTAATTACAATCATTTTGTTAATGGTTCTACCTCTATTAATAAAATTTTAATTTTTTGGGTTTAATTGATTTTTACGTTAGCTCAATTCGAGCCTCAATCAATTTGAGCCTAACTTGTTAACTTCGAATCAAACTTGGGACCGGCAGAGCTTTTTGGCCATCCCTATTCTTAAGTGGATGACATGATTTAATTACTTGGTGATGCTGTCGCCTGCAACCAAATATAAAAGAAATCACTTCCGTTAAAACAAATTAATGTAGTAGCGGTAAGC
>JANZLH020371756.1:0-13352 GCA_026770325.2 Erythroxylum fimbriatum
TGAGTGCATGATCAGTGATTTTAATGTGTGCAAAAATCCAATTCATCAATGTCTATCCAAATATGATGCATTTTTATCATAATCTCACTTACGACCACATGTACCAAATTTAAAACGATCACAAACATGATTTAATAAAGTTGCCCCGTGGATGTCCGTTAAACGGACTTGCATGTCCGTTAAATGGATATGACTCGACTAAAGTGTCCCATTTCTCCCGAAAAGGTCCGTTAAACGGACCTGCATGTCCGTTAAATGGACATGAGCCATCCAACTTGTTCCAATTCACCCGTAGCTGTCCGTTAAACGGACTCCCATGTCCGTTTGACGGACACACAATTCTCACACCCTCTTCAGGCCTCTAAGCTCATGTTCACCAAATTTTAGGGTTCTAATCCTTAGTAAGGGGCGGGATGTTACAGTTATGTGTGTGACTATATAAGTCACTACGCAAGTGCAACTTTTGACACAAGCGTGTGTTGTGGCACATTCCAAATAACTTGAAATATCTAGGTGTGTATAATATCCGTATAACTCATTGTAAACATGTGAGAAACTTTTATAAGTACTTTAGAAATGAATAAGGACAAGTCTAGTGATCATGTAAGTTATTATAACTGTGCAAAACATAATGAAATCAAATTTGGGTATACACGAGCATGTTCACTGGTATGTACATGACTGTGTATACCTAAAAATTCCTTAAAACTTAAAAATTTTCATCCAAAGTCACAATAATAAATAAAATATATCAAAAACACAAAAAATACGGAGAATCAAATGAAGATGTGCTATAACCTAATGTAAAACACATTAAAAAGAATTGAAATCCTACACTAAAGCTTAAAAATATACAAATTATCATAATCAATTCAAACAAAAGTAATTCTTGGGTTGCCTCTTAAGTAACATTTGTTTAACATCTTTAGCTCAACCTACCTATTACGTTCTAGGTGGCTTATGTATATTCAGTTTGTTATTTCTTATTGTTGGGTCCTTGACCTCTAAATTGGCTACCTGCTTTTTCATTGTACCACATTTTCATCCTTCTTTTCCCTTGAATTTGAAATAACTCATGCAGACTTTTAGAAAAATTTTGAAAATGAATCATCAAATAAATCTATAGAATCATTAGAATCCACAAGATTTATGGAATGATTCAAAACATCAGACATTGTAAATATGACATCTTCGTCCCCAACACTAAGTATTGGCTTTCCCTCGCTAACATCAATAATTGATCTAGTAGTGGTTAAAAGCTTCAACTTAGAACTAAAGGTACTTCTATATCTTCCTTCATGTGAAGAATCATAAAATTGACTAGGAAGATGAACTTATCAACCTTAATAATTATATCTTTTATAAAAGCTCTAAGATGCTTTATTGATCTATGTACTAATTGTGAACTTATCCTAGTAGGTTTCGGTTCACCTAACCCTAATTTATTAAACAAAAAAGAAGGCATCATATTAATATTGGCCACGAAGTTAGCTAAAGCCTTTTATATTTTTAAGCTACCAATTTAAAAAAAGACAATAAAACTTCGCTAAATCTTTAAGATTCTTTGGTAGCTTAATTTGAAGAATCGCTGAGCTTCTTCTACTCAACATTACAGTGCTAAATCCTCTAACAACCTTTTGTTTGATATTAATTATTTCAAAATTTTAAATACTTCAACATCTGCATAAGGGCCTTAAAAAAGGGTAAGTTAATATGGAATTGTTTAAATGGTTTAAGGAACTTACCAAACTGATCATCCATTTAGTATTTTATTACATTAATAGGATAAGGAATGACAGGTCAAAATTTTTTGACCTTTGAAAGACGCCCTTCACCTTTAACTTTCTCTTAACTCCTCGTATTATTCTCTTTCTTATCTTAGGTTTCATTGTTTTCCTTTTGTAGTTCTTTTCCACTCCTATGGATAATTTTCCTCACATGTTCTTTAGGATTTGTCTACATAGTACTAGGCAAACTCTTTTATGGACTTTCAAAGATATACTTGGAAAGATGGCCTATATACATTTCCATGTTACGTATAGAAGCTTCTTGATTCCTCAATGACATCTCTATGGATTGAAATCTTGCCTCTAAATGTTGAAGCATTTTAGACATGATATCCTCTAAGCTCAACTCCATTTCTTGAGATGGTTGTTACTAGAATCTTTGATAGAGGGTTGTTTCTTCTCTGCCCTGCATTTCTCCAAGAAAAATTTAGGTGATTCCTCCATCCTCAATTGTATGTATTGCTCTATGGATTATTTTGGGGTCTAAGAGCATTCCCCATATAAATATGCTCAGGATGTATTGCTTGACATTCTTGACTTGGATGTCCTAGCCCACACACCTCACAATGCGCATCTTTGAATAGTTTAGGATTCGTAGTTAATTCATCAATCTTCCTATTTAGGCTTCAACCTAGTTTGTTAATGATTCAACTACATTAACATCATATACTCCTGGTGGCTTGCTATACTGGAACCCCACCCCTGCGAGTCACGTGCCCGATGTCTTACGTGACATCTGGACGCGCATCCCACAAGGGAGGTGTGCCACACTAAGCCAAACCTCAACCAAAAAGTACCCAAAACACTTACTTCCAAACAGATTTGAAAATTTAAAAGTCTTGGGTCCTAAATTGAAAATTGATTCCTTTAGATAAGTTATATTTCCATGTCTCTAGTTTGTTTAGAACCAAGAATCACCTCATTCGGATCTCTACAGATCGAGATATCACCAAAATACTGAAGCATGTTTAGACTTTTTCAACCGATCCTCTCACTTTGATTCAATCCATCTTTTCAAATTAATCCCAAAAGTTATTAATTTTTATGAAGAGGTAGAGGAATGTCTTAGAAATCTAATGCTTCAAAAATCAATTCAATCGAAAGTCAGAAGGAAAAGTTATGGCCAAAAGAGTAGAGAGAGGTCGGGTTAGGAAAAATCGGCCGCGTCCCGCGCGCTCGCGAGGGTGGCCTGCCTCCTGGGTCTCCCTCTCTCCGACATCCTAACTTCTAAAATTCATAACTTTTGACTCAGAACTCCAAAATTTGCAAATTTAGTATCAATGGAAAGCTAAAAGAAAGGTCTACAACTTCCATGAAGGACTTAAAAACAATTTCGGTCTCTAAAGGGTTCAAACGTTCACGACAAAGTGGTTGTCCGATAATTTCATCCTAAACAGCATCAGAACTTCTAAACATCATAACTTTCTACTCCATTGTCCAAAAATGTCATACTTTATATCAATGAAAAGATGAAAATATAAACTACCACCTTCATGAAGACCTTATGAACAATTTATACCTTTATGAGGGTCAAAATTCCACTCAAAGTTTCTGTCCCGAAATTGTCATCCTAGACAGCACCCAAACTTCAAAAATTCACATCTTTCAACTCCTACATCCAAAAATGACATATTATATATCGTTGGAAATCTATGAAATTCCTCTATAACTTTTAAGAAGGCTACTTGATTCAATTTAACCTATATCAGTCCAGAATTTGCCTCGAAGCCAGCATACACAAAACCTACCCTTATGGATATTTACAAAAACAATGCAAAATAACCTTTGAAGCAAGCATCGGCAAAACACAATAAAACCTAAATATCTTTCATTAATATCAAAATATGAGTTCTTACAAAGCTTTAGTAGATATTTCTAGCCCCAATACATTAATGTCTCGTAAATTCAAATTACAAAGAAGCCATATGAACAGTAATTTTGCTCCAAAAATGAAACTAAAGCTTTGTTTACAAAATATAGCTTCAAAATCAAAAAGCAAATAGGAATGATGCCTTGACCTCGGTTCAGTCACTCATTTTCTTGCTCATTGCCTATGGATGGGAAGGAAAGAAGGGGGGTGAGCTCGACGGCTCGTGAGTAACATATTTATAACCAAAAACAAGCAAAAAGATTGAATCATTTAATTCCAATGCAAAATTTACATTGACAACCATGCCACATATGTGTTCCAAAATTTACAACTTATCAAGCAATTTACAAAATCAACACAACGAATGCATCAAAATGATTCTAAATCATAACCACATAAGCGCATCGGAAATGGTTCGGGTGGATCCAAAACAGAACGTACTACACATTTTCACGTAGCGGTCATGTGTAGCCGTGAACTTAGGGGAGTCCATGAGGAACTCCATGCCACTAGCAGGCAGGCGGGAAAAGCCTACAGACAAGTGTACTTGACTTACTTAAGGGACCACCACAAACCCATATAAGCATACATTTCACATTTTTCAAACATATTGACCAAAATGACACATTTCCGAAAAGCAATTTTATAACCATTACATTCTTTAAAAAACCACTTTTACATTCTTTTACAATCTTCAACACAATATGAAAACATTCTTACAATTCATTCACAAGAAAAAGACAGATGGCATATTCTCAAATCATCCTAAAGAGTAACAAATACACATTTTCAAAGTTGTTGGAAAGTATTAAATTCCATTTATTGAAAGTAATTGTACTAGCTCATTTTCTCAATTATAAAGATGTCACCCACCTTAAAATCCCTTGCTTTAGACTTGCTCAAGATGCCTTTCCTCTAGCTCCTCTTGCCTCCCTTGAATTTCTTCACAATCACAAAAACCCCAAATCAAAAGAGATCTTAAAATTGGAAAACCTAAGGAAACAAAACATGAAATTTATCCTAGAACACTCATACCCATACTTTCCTAAGCCATTTGAACCAAAAAGCCTTCAAAATTCCAAAAGATTTGAAACAACTAACCTTGAATCTCCACCCATGTTTTTTGCTCTTTGTCTTTAATGGAAGATCAAATCTTCCTCTTTCTCTTTTCCGTCTTGAAAAACTCTTAAGATCACTCTTCTAAAGCAAAGAAAGGTGAAACCCTAAGTTCTTCTTCTTCTTCTTTTCTTTCCCTCTCAACCGAAACTCACCTCTCCTTTTCTTTGAAATTTTCGTTCCTCCTTTCCAACATAAGACAAAAATGCTCTTGTTTTCTTTCTTTCTTTTAATGAAGCTTAGAAAAAAGACCAAACTACCCCTCCTTGTAAGCCTTATACCTTTTAACCTTAAGTGATCTTCCCATTTTTGCCCTTATACATTCTTATTCCTTCAATTTAACTCACACCATATTATACTCTAACTTAATATTAATTTCTCCATTTAAAACTTCTAATTCCATCTATCTAAGCAATAAAATCCTCCAACCGTTGACATGCTAATTAAACTCTAAACAAAAGCAATTAATAAATCAAAACCTCAAAAATAACTTGAAATCATGCTTATTCAATAAGAAAAGAATTCAGGGGCCAACAGGTTTCCTATATCTAACATTATTGAACCCAAGCTTAACCTTTCTTGCAAAGCAATTCATATTGCTCTACTTCAGGATAAGTAATTACTACCATTCAAAGGCATTGACCAACACCATATTAGTATGATCAGAGTTCTACAGATATAATGGATCTTTGTCATTAATGTTTGACGTGTTGCTTGAAGTAGAATTAGGTTGTGTTCCTGCAGTTTTTAAGGTTGAAGCCATTCTGTAATTTCATCTAGAGATGGATCTTTTTAGCTTTGTTCCTATGTAAAACAACAGAAGGAAAATGAAGAATGCTTCTGTATTATTTTCTCATATCAAAGTATAGATAGTGATAGCTTCTTACAGAGGAGTACAGAGGATTACTAACAAACTATATTTCTAGAATTTAAGCAAGTTATATTCTCTAACGAACTCATAACTTCTCTAACAAACTAAATTCTAATAGATGATATATTCTATATAGGTCATGATATAAAATTAATAGAAGAATATCCATATTTGTGAAAACATGTTATTCAATTTGTCAGTACCATGTTTGATTATTTGTAAATAATCTTACTTTAATGCAAGCATTCAAGTCATATAAAAAACAAAGTCGTTGGTGATGTCAATTCACATGTCTGAGATATATGTGAATAAAAAGTTCATTCAAAGTTCTGTACTTGCTCTCACTTCTGAATATCCTTGTCATGTTGGGAAATTAGGCCGAGAGTAGATCCTAACCACAACAAAATAATTATGAAAACTTTTTGTGTTTTGATTTCCCAAAAATTAAGATCATTTTAATTTTATAAAATGATTAACACATAAATCAAACCATGAATCTTAATTAGTACCTTATTCTGAAGCTTGTTATTTTTCTTGTCGTATCCCACGAACTGTTTCCAAAACTGATCCATCTCAACCACTGTAGCTGCAAAGTGTCCAACCTTTAATGGTATCCACAGAATAGGTTAAGAGAACTCTATAACTTTTACAAAGAGAGTTAAGCAAAAAGTGCTAGCTCCATTAAAGCTTAAGCCTATTTATAATAGATTTTGAATGTTTTAGTAATTTAAATGAATTTGAACTCAAATTTCAATTAAACTTTAATTAGAATTACAAATATCCAGTTATTAAATGAATTTAAACTCTAATTTCAATTAAACTTTAATTAGAATTACAAATAACCAGTTATGCACAAATAAGATCCAATATCTCATATTCATCTTTATTTATTAAATATCTCATATTTAATCATAAAGTTTTTCAAACTTTACAATCAAATCTAACTTAATTAAAATATCTTTGTTCTCTTAAACCCATTCTATATGTGAGACTCATTAGGTTCCCAAATATGTTGCAATAATTATAAATATAAATTCTAATTCTAATTCATAATTAGAATTAGAATTAGATAAATTAAAACTCCATTTAAGTTATCTTTAATTCTTAAATTAAACAATTATAACCATAGATCAAGATTGACATCTAGTAACGCATCATGACCAATCAAGTATTTAGGAAAGTCAAAATGGTTTTGACTAACCTTTCCATACATAATTTTTCTGTATAATTCACTCTTTTCATCAGGCAATGTTTCGATTAGACATAGATAATAAAATTAATGTGTACTCTATTTTGAATCCAATCATATTAGTTCTTCTCCCATTAGCTATTGATTCAATTAATGACATGTGTAAACTACTTACAAAGGGTCATTCTACCTTGGCCAAGAATTTCTCGAATTAATACTAATCGAGAACATTGAAACATTCTCTCTAGTTACTTTAAGGTGATGAATCATATCTTGATCACATAACTACCTTCATATAATTCATGTTACATCCAATGACTACCCACTAAATGACTTATGATTAAATAGGACATACAAGTAATGTTCCAAATGGATTTCTCATATCCGGTCAGTTCAATGAACTTAATATCTAACAAGTACTCACATGTTTGTTTAAGTATCTCCATACTTTAGCTTATGAAATCAACTACTTGCTTCATAAGGAAAAACATACTATGTGCTAACTTTTTTATGTTCTATTAATGTTCAATCTTAATATAACAATGACTACGAACAATTTAGGGATAATACATAATGCAATATGAATCTCATAATTATATTCTCATTATACTTTCACCTGCAATGTATAATTATGTCATGGACTTTATTATATACATTTAAACACGTACAAGATAAAAAAAATGCTTCAAATAATTGTCACTAAACTATAATCAAACGATTGACTATAGAATATAAACTAACAGGTCAAGCAAAATCAACTCAATCGAAGTGGTTTAGTCTTAAGTAGGAGGAGAAAACTTAAATTACAAGGCTCAAAACAATGGAGTGACCTATCAATTTGATGGTGAGAGCATTGTACCTTGGTGGCAGAAGAAGAGTCCTAGAATCACAGAGTTCCCCTTATGGTAGATAAACTAGGGAGCAATCAGTTCGACGTACATGAGTTCCACCATGACCACCTCCTGTCACAATGGTTGAAGCTGCTAAAGCCATCAGATGGCGAAAACCATCAGTTAGGAAAGATCAATTGGCTGAAGATAAATATTTATGTTAGCAAAGAGATGCAATGAATGAGTTGTAGAGGATAACAAAGATATCTTAATCAAGAGTTGCAATGGAGATGAATGGCACTGGGAGTATGAACTCAAGTGAAATAGATGAATTGCAAGATCATAGCTGAGGAAGTAATCGAAGAAGTGGAATTCCCTCTGCATAATTAGCTCAGTTAGAAGTACAACAGGGTGCTTGTGACTTATGCATTGTAAAAAACTAATCTTATGATATTAGGTCCAACATAGAGCAATCAATTCAATGTAACTTTTATCCTCTTCCGAGAAAAAATGTTGAGACAATATTTATGGTGTTCTTCATGATGAGAGAATGAAGTCATGCATTCTGAAAGCTTATGAAATATTCTGCTCTATGGGTGGCATTATCAAAGGGTGGGGTTGAAGTGTCAGTTGACTCATTTTTGGTACAGGGGCTTTTGTTTTAGATTCCATTGAAGTCTGCAGCACACTTGCAACTTTTCTTTTGTGGCTTGTAATGTTTTCCTTGGTTTCTGTTACGAAACTGAATATAAACAGAATATTTTTAGTGGAGAATGAATTGAGATAGAGAGAAATAAGCACAAATAGCAGCAACAATTCTTTTTGCATTCAGTGATCGTACGAGAAAACAAAACATCTACTAGCCAAGGAGGCTAGGGCCTATCCTATCCCACTCACTATTACAATGATTCCCAAAAGATGCCCCCGACAGACACCTTCACGTGCCTTTTATTGCTCTTGTAATAACTAATTGCCTTCTTAATTGTTTCCATCTGTCCCTTCATGGTGATGCTGGTGACGTGTTGTTCTTATTATTTTTGGACTTCTTTGTATATACTATCAATACTCCCAGCCAGAAGTTTCACCTTGTCCTTAAGGTGGAAATCAGGGAAATGATCTTCGATATCCTAGAACTTCTCCCAAGCGCTCTCATAAGTTGGTAGTTCACTCCATTCGATGAGAACCTCTCTTGAATCATCTGATGCAATGCAAATATCCAAGACCGACTTTGGAGAAACATGTAGTTCCATATCATCAGTGAGGCAAGCCGGTAATGGTTGATGCTAGAACTGTTTTCCTACAGCTTTCTTTAGTTGGGATACATTAAAAACAGAATGGATTTTAGCATCAGTTGATAATTGCAGTCTATACGTAACAGCTCCGATCTTCTCAACCACTTGAAAGGGTTCGTAAAATCTGGGAGAGAGCTTCTGATTAATTCTTCGTACCAAGCTATGTTGTTTATATGGTTGAAGACGTACATAAACCATATCTCCAATGTTGAAATGAACTTCTCTTTTTTTGCATCAACCCATTGTTTGGTTCTCTTTTGAGCAGCAACCAGATTAGTTTTCAATGTATGAAGTATAGCATTTCTTTTCTTTACCAGTTGATTCACATCCTCTACAAATGAAGGCTCATCTGTAAACCTTAGAAAAGTTGGTGGGGATCTACCGTACAAGGCCTGGAATGGAGTCATTTTTGTTGACTCGTGACAGGTTATGTTAAACCAATATTTAGCCCAATGCAGCCATTAAGCCCACTATTTTTGCTTATCACCACAAAAGCAACATAAATAAGTCTCGAGACATCGATTTTCAACCTCAGTTTGGCCGTCCGTTTGGGGATGATAGGTTGAACTCATCCACAATTTTGTACCTGCTAACTTGAATAATCCCTTCCAAAAGTTGCTCATAAAAATCTGATCTCTATCTGACACAATAGAAACAGGATATCCATGCAAACAAACAATCTCATTGATAAATACAGCAGCTATATTTTTAGCATTATAAGGATGTTTGAGAGGGATAAAGTGCACATACTTGGTGAGGCGATCAACTACCACCAAAACATAATCTAATCCTTTTGATTTAGGTAATCCACCCACGAAATCCATAGAAATGTCATCCCAACTTTGTTGCGGAATTGGTAAAGGTTGCAACAGCCCTGCTAGAGACAAAGTGGAGTATTTGTATTGTTGACAAATCTGACATTGTGCCACAAAATCCTTCACATCTTGTTTCAGCCCTTCCAAATAAAAGATTGTTGAGAGTCTTTTGTATGTACGAAAGAAACCTGAATGACCACCCAAAGGTGAAGCATGAAATTCATGTAGTAGGGTAGGAATAAATGTGGATCCTTTCGGAATGACTAGCCTGCCTTTGTAGAAGAGTAGCCCACGCCTAGTGGTATAATGAGGGTGAGAAGAAGGTTGTAACGCTACCTCTTGTAGAATATTTCTGAGCTTGTCATCCTTTCGCAGCTCCTCTTCCAATTCTTCTAATCCCATGACTTGGCTCACTGAAATTGCTGTTAATATTTTACCTTCATCTATGCGTGATAAAGCATCAGCTACATTGTTACTAGGTCCAGGTTTATACCGTATTTCGAATTGGAACCCCAACAACTTAGATACCCATTTTTGTTGCTCCTCGCCCATGGTTTTCTGATCCAATAGGAATTTCAAACTTCTCTTATCTGTCTGAATGATAAATGGCTTCCCAAGGAGATAGTGTCTCCATTTGGTCACAGCAAACACAATAGCCATCAATTCACGTTCGTAGACAAATTTCTGGCGTGCAGTTGGAGAGAAGGCTTGGCTGATAAAAGCTATTGGTCTTCCTTCCTGCATAAGGACAGCACCAATCCCCACTCCGGATGCATCAGTCTCTACCAAGAATTGTTTTGAAAAATCAGGTACCACAGTCATCGCCACCTTTAAAGCTTCAAAAGCCTTCATAGCTTCTGCATTCCAATAAAAATTGTCTTTCTTGAGAAGTTGAGTTAACGGCCTAGCAATCAATCCATACCCTTTAACAAACCTCCGATAATAACCCGTGAGGCCCAAGAATCGTCTAAGGCTCTTAACATCCTTTGGCACAGGATATTTTGTCATTGCTTCAATTTTTTGTGGATCTGCCTTGACCCCCTCACCTGAAATAATATGCCCAAGATACTCTAATTGAGATTGGCCGAAAGCACACTTCTTCCTATTAACACACAAGGTGTTCTCCAACAGAATATTAAATGCCACTCGTAGATGTTGTACATGAGTTTGTGTGTCTGGGCTGTACACTAAGATGTCGTCAAAGAATACCAAGACGAACCTCCTGAGCTGCTGCCGGAATATGTTATTCATCAGGGATTGGAATGTCGAAGGGGCATTTGATAATCCGAAAGGCATCACCAAGAACTCGTAATGTCCCTCATGTGTCCGAAATGCTGTTTTTTCTGTATCCTCAGCTCGTACCCGAATTTGATGATAACCTGACTTTAAATCCAGCTTTGTAAACACTTTAGCACCCGCTAACTCGTCTAATAACTCATCAATTGTTGGTATCGGAAACTTATCAGGAATCGTTGCCTTATTAAGTTCCCTATAATCCACACACAATCTCCAACCTCCATCTTTCTTCTTGACTAAGAGGACTGGGCTGGAAAATGGACTACTACTCAGTTTAATAATTCCCGCTGCTAATAACTCACTCACAATCTTCTCAATTTCTGTTTTCTGGTAGTGTGGATATCTATAAGGCCTTATATTCGGTGGTTGAACCCCTTCCCTTAATCTGATTGCGTGATCTTCAACCCTCGAGGGAGGCAACTTGTTTGGTGACTCAAACAAATTCCCAAAAGACTCCAATAAAGCTGAAATCTGCGGTGCTATCACTTGCTTACGCCCACCAACAGTAGTATCAGTAAGCTCCACCTAATATCCTTCTTTCTCTACCAAGAGTTCCTTGATTAATTGTTTCAACGAAATCACTGACTTAGATAAAGCTGGGCTGCCCGTAAGTGTTATGAGTTTCCCATCTTGGTGATATTGTAAGATCAAGGTCTTGAAATTGATGTTGATATCACCTAATTTCTCCAACCAGTCAACCCCTAGAATAATGTCGACGCCCTTCAACTCAAACGGGTAAAATTCTTCACAGATAGCAGTCTCTTGCACCTTCACGACTAACCCTCTGCAAACGCCTGCCCTTAGAACTCTATACCCATCTCCCACTTGAACCGCAAACTTCTTAGTTTTGTCCACCGTTAGCATCAATTCCTGAACAATATCATCAGATATAAAATTGTGAGAAGCACCAGAATCTATCAGTATGATTACTTCCCTTCCATTGACTTCACCCGCAAGCTTCATTGTCTTTTTAGAAGTAAGCCCAGCCATTGAAAAATTGGACAACTCCGTTTCTGTGACCTCTTCGTTATCTGGCTCTAGCGATAAGACGATCTCGTTGTTCTCTACTACCTCTTCATCTTTCCCTTCTTCCTCATCACTTTTCTCCCTCGACGCCATCAACAGGATATTCAATTGACGATTCGCACATTTATGCTGCAGTCCCCAACGCTCACCGCATCTGAAACATAGCCCCTTTTCTCTCCGACGTTAGGATTCCGCCTCTGTCATTCGACGGAAAATCTCTTGACGCTTCTCCGGTGGTCGGATTTGATGATTTGGGGTTGAAATATTGGGTTTAACGTGAGGATTTGGTTGCTGTTTAGGGTTCACTGTCGCAAAGGGTTTGTTGACATAGGTTGAAAACGTTGATGTAAATCGTGAGCTGCTACTTCCTACAGCACCTTTAAATTGGGCTAGCATAATGTTTTTCTCT
Organism: Erythroxylum fimbriatum; assembly: GCA_026770325.2. NCBI lineage: Eukaryota > Viridiplantae > Streptophyta > Magnoliopsida > Malpighiales > Erythroxylaceae > Erythroxylum > Erythroxylum fimbriatum. Next base: position 12,502 of record JANZLH020371756.1, read on the forward strand.
TCGATTTTCTGGGCTAGCGTCATCAGCCCCTCTAAATCACTAATAGTAGCTAACCCCAATTCAGCCTTAATGTCTCCTTTAAGCCCATTGACAAAAGCCCCAACTAGGCAAGCTTCCTCAACATTCCTCAATGGAGCTGAGATCATTTCAAAGGCTGCCCTATATTCAGCCACGTTGTTTTCTTGCTTCAACGCCATCAATGCCTCGTACGGGTTTCTCTGTCCATGACCTCTGAATCGCTTTAGAATCTCCTCCTCAAACTCTTTCCATGTTGAATTAGGATGCCTTCCTTCATACCATTGAAACCAGTTAAGTGCCTCCTCCTCCAAACATACAGCGACAACTCCTAGTCTGTCTTCCATGGCTATCCGGTTGTAACGGAAGTATCTCTCAACCCGAAACAGCCACCCGTATGGGTCGTTGCCCGTAAAGGTTGGTAACTCCAATTTCCTCATTTATCTTTCTCCCCACTCATCTCCTTTTTCACCTAGTTTACTCTCACGTTCTCCACTTTTTTCAGCTCTCCCACTGCATTCCCCCTCAGACAACCCAATAACACCATCAGTGATAGTCACCTCTGGAGATTTTTGGCTGCGTTCTTTCAAAGTCTCACGTTCCTCTCTTTTTTGAATAATCTCACACATTTGTATCATCTTCTCTTTTAGCACACCCACATCATCCACTAAACTGCCCACAATGTTTTCTAATGTTTCGACTTTCTTCTCCATTCTCGTTTTAACCATACGCTGCCAGGGCTCGAGGCTCTGATACCTTTGTTACGAAACTGGATATAAACACAATATATTCAATGGATAATGAATTGAGACAGAGAGAAACAAACGCAAATAGCA
>JANZLH020374109.1:0-13323 GCA_026770325.2 Erythroxylum fimbriatum
GAAGGAGAGGATAGCGCAGCGAGGATTTAAAGCTGTAGCGAAGGAGTCGGTAATTCCTTTCATCTTGTTCATGTTTTTATTATACTTATACCATATCATGTATGGATTAGCATGTTAATTTGGATATATTTCTTCCGCTGCAAAATGATTTCTTAAAATTTTTTTAAATCTACCGTTTCTCCAAATAAGGCATGTTTTCTTTTCCCGATCCAACACATTGATCAACACACGGAATAAACTATTACCCATGCTAACTTAGCTATACCGATGCATTCTCCAACTCGGAGCTATACAAAAATATAACTAAACTTTAGTCAATGGTGATTACCCCCTTTGAAGCTCTCGGAGAACTCAAACCGTAGCTACATCTTCAAGAGATCGCAGACCTAGCCACGCATCATGTCGAACTCCATCACTGCTGGGAAACTGACGCTGCTCATGACTCAGACGACTAACGGGCGATGGGGATGGGTGACGAACGATGGATGGGAATGAAGGAGATGAACAACGGACATCGTCTGATGGCTGCTGAATCTGCAAAGACAAACAAAGAAAACTATCAGAAACGAAAAGACGAAAACTGTGATTTTGGCCAACTCCTTTTTAACCTAAAATGGCAATGTATATATAGGCGCCAGCTCAGGCCGGGCCAAAACAGTAGGGAATTTGCCATTTTTGGTCTGGGTACCCGACATTCATCGCGACTAACGAATTAATATTCGTTGCGACGAATGAAGTTGGCTCGTTAGTCGCGACTAACGAATTTGTATTCATTGCGATGTGTTGACTGGTTCGTTCGTCGCGACTAACAAGTTGACTTCGTTGCGACGAATGGCGGTGAGCTGCTCGTCGCGACGAATGGACATATGCTCACGACCTGCTGACTTCTTTCGTCGTTGACTCCTTGTTCCTGCAAAATAAAACACAACACTTGCAGTATCAATTGTCCTTATGAAAATTATAGAGAAATTGATATTAAATTATGACAATGTACTGATAATTTGCAAATTATCAGAGCTTGCTAATAGGAACCAATTTAAGTGCAAAAGTTATCAATTAGGAGTCAACGAGTGCATAAAAAAGATATGAATAAGCAGCCAATTTATAAGGTAAACTTGACTCAATCAATAATGCATATAATTATGGCAATTGAGTCAAATGTTTAAGTTACTTTGAAACATGAGATAAATGACAAAGGGGCATTTTAAATGAAAATTCACATAGCCAACCTTGTAAGAACATGAGTTGTCCATGAAATGAACATAAAGATGTGTTTAAAGCATTATGACTAAGTTACCATTTTTACTTTATTTACATAAGGGCATTTCAGACAAATAAATAGCCTTTTTGTTAACCTAATTTGTCTAAAAGGCAAGATTATTTTCAGATTTTTAGAGAGAATCATAGCTGCTGTCGTTTTCTTCTCTTCTATCATATTGATTAAAGATAAGCCATTGAAACATCATCTAGCTTTAGGAACCATTGGGATTTCTAATCGATCTTTGGTGGTTACTTTGGAATACATCTTATTTGGTGCAAAGGAGTCACAACCGTGAGCAAGGAGACATAGTCATGAGAGATTCTATTTGGTTTGGAGACCAACTTCTAAGTATAATAGTTCATATACTTTAATTATATGCTATTTTGGTATGTGAAGTGGTTGCAAGACAAGATCATTTGGGTTCTTATTGGTTTTAATTTTTTAACTCCAGCCCTCACAAAACTGATATAATCTATATCTTAAAGCCTACCAAAAGCTTCTACAATAGGAAAGACAAGAAGTAAGATAAAACTAAATTTGGTTATTAAAAAAATTTCATAACATATGAAAGAGAAAACTTCATTAGCCATAAATTTGAATCAGGATGGATAGATTTGTCCAAAATATTTTAAAAAAACCTGAGAACAATTGATGAAAGGAAGACACAAATAATAAAATAAAAATATTAAAAATAAACAACAAATATAAAATAAATAAAGGAAAGAGAATGGTCACTCGATTTTAAAGTTGTGAACTTCAAAGATTTGAAGAGTTTTATAGACTTGATAATTATATAAATTTGATTTTCAAAGTTGAAGTTTAGGGATTCTAGGTCTTTTACCTAAGGCTTTTAGATTTTAACATAATTTTGTTTATGTTTTTTTTTTTACTAAATGGCCTTTCTTTTGGAAAATAAAGAATTAAATTACTACGCAATCCAATGTTTATGTGGAATGAATAATAGACTTATAAAAAACTCAAAACAAAGTGACATTATCATAAACTTATATACCAACTGGTCTAAAGCAACAACCACTATATGCAATAAAATCATATTGACTTATTGGTTCCCTGAGAAGAGTCAAGTAACCAAGCTTATGGAACTTTAGAGTTAAGGGGGAAGAATCCTTCCTTAATATCATCTTTATGAATGGTCTAGCAAGAAATTCTAGTTGTTACTAAGATATAACTCTAGGGATATTTGAATAGAGTGAAAAGGAAGAAAAGGTATCATATTCTAAAGTTCCTAATATATTAATGAAATAATCCCTAGCATAGGACTAAAGTTCCTTCTGGCCAGTGATAGTTAAGCCCACCCTCAATACATAATCTTGAGATTTTATTATAGTTTCTTCTTGCTATGAGGGACCTATGGAGTTTTTTTTTAAAGTCCCCCTCTTTGAGCTATATTTATCTTGATATTTTCATTAACAAGGATGAAGGCCTTCCAAGACCTTGATTTACTCAACCAATGCTTGTTTTTCTATAGTTTTAGTTAATTATTTATAAGGAAATCATAAAGCCTCACTCAATAAAGCTTGATAGATTCCTTAGCTCTATCAATTGCTTTTATTATACCATTATGTAAATTTAGCTTTGATAGCTTGATCTCTTACTTAATTCTCATGAGCTTCCTATAAACTTTATATGAAGCATGGCCTTGTACATAAAGTTTCAGGCCCTTATTAATGGCCTCTTAGAATCTATTCACCTTACAAAGAAAAATTAAGAATCTGAATAGAGATCGCCCTCAAAATTTTTTAATGAGATCATGGATCTCAACTAAAGAGTGATTTGAACAAAGATTATTATTGAAGAAAGCTTTAATACAATTGAATCTCTGAAGCCATTTAAGGTTCGCCATCCTTCCTAATTATTTGACTAGGTATAAAACCTTTCATTAGATTTACGTTCTGTTACCTTAAGATTAAGTAAGCAAGATCTTAGTTCATTAAAAGGCTTTCTTGACTTCTATAGTTATATTGGTTGACCAATACATTAACCGATATTTCAAAAAACTCTTGGTATTTTAAATTTAATAACTTTAACCTATATTGGTTGACCACTAACCTATTTAGGTTGTCCAATCACCTAAAAAATAATTTTAACAACTTGAAATGCTCAAAATCAATTTTTTAATACAATTGTGTTAATGTTCTATAAAGAGTGTTTGAAAGATTAAGAAGTTTTTTTATTAAAACCAATTGCTTCAATGCTCTTGTTAAATGTAAAGACTCATTTAATGAAGTAAAATGAACTGTATATATAGTTATTTAGAGCATCAAATTAACAAAGTGAGATTATAAGTAATAATACAAAATTAAAAATAACCTTGATGTGCCTTGATCTTCTAGTGATCTTTATTTCGTCAATTGCAAACTTCTACTTCTCTTTATCATCTTTTTAAAATATTTTCTTAAGTTTTTGGGTTCATTTTATTTTATATTTCTTTTCACAAAAAACTCATGAGTAGAAATTATAATTTTTATCATCAAAATATCAATTGTTATCTCCCTCGATTCAATGTACCTCTATCAAGAGACTCAATGGCATATCAATTAAAAGTAGAAACATCTGTAAGAACTTACATTTTGTGAAATACATTAAATGATGATGAAAGCTTTATATAAAATGAATGATTAACAACAATGTTGATGTTTGTTTATGAATCATGATATCAAGCATGAAAAGGTTTATTAAAAGCCATCTTTGTAGATTAAATTTCCTAGATCTTCTCATCTTTGTCATAGTAAGAAAAATCTCATTTCTTAAAAAAAAGAAAGATTATTTCTTTAATAAAAAGCACATAAAGCACCATTATCCTCGATGACACCATTTTAAATGAAAGTATACTTGAAACATAAAGCATCATTGTCCTCGATGACACCATTTTAAATGAAAGTGTACTTGAAACTTAAAGCATCATTATCCTTGATGACACCATTTAAAATGAAAGTTTACCTTAAAGAAGTCCAATAGATGCTAATTCTAAATCTAAAAGAGATATTCGCAAAGCGCTATCCATAGAAGAATAATAAAAATAATCAACACACTATTCATGCTATCTAATTTATTGTTGATCTTGATTATTATGAGCTTGAATTAAATTTTTGTTAGATAAAGACTATAATCTTGATGATTTACTAGCTGCCAATGAATATAATAGCCTTTGATTTAGTCAATTTAAATATAAAAGAGGTATATAATTGTTATCCTGTATAGTCTATATACCTTATAAACTATTTTCATGTTGAATCTCTCGTCTTCATTAAGAAACATTACAAAATTAGTTTCAAATTATGGGCTGATGATAATGGTCATCAATGGAGACAATATTTCAAATCATTTGCATCATATCCTAATATGTTTTTAAAGCAATTGACTTTAACATTTAAGAACATTCAGTAAAACCTTATAATATTATTACTGCATCGATTCTTATTTTGACTTCTTATTAATATATTCATCACCATTATAAAAGAATAAAGATTTCTTTATAAAATGAAAAATAGAATTTATACTAGTTAGGGGTAAGGATGCATACTTTTGGAACTCCTCAGACCTCTCTTCTGGGTGGGTCTTCTACTAGAATATCGTTGTTGTTGTAAATTTTTTTTATAAAACTTCCATTCAAACTTAATGAAGATGTAATTCATATAAGAGCTAGTAACATTGGATGCAACATGATTACTTACAATTAGCTACTAAACAATGTTGATTATTTTAATAATAAGGAATTATAGAGCCTTGATCAATTAAATTTGCAAGAATCAATTGTAGCAAGTTATTAAAATTGGAGTAAATTTATGGTATTGACCCTATAAGAACTATATCATTTTATTTACTAAAACTAGTTAAATAAATAAACTAAATAAATAAAACAAAACAATTAATTCATTAAGAAATAAAAATAATGGAAATAAACTATCGAAAGGAAATAAATAAAGTGAATAGTAAGGCTTTGTGGTTTATTTATGTGAAATTCTAATTATTATGCAAGATTGATCACGTAGGTTGAAATCATAATTAACCTAAAGTATCTATACTCTCTTGAGTCATATAGGTATTTCTAATTAGGCAGCTACCATTTCTCAATATGCAATCAAACTAATCAAATTTATCAGTTATTATTAATCTATTTAGTTATCACAATAGTCTACGACACTTTCATTCTCTAGCGCTAAAGTGATTATTCTCTTAATGCAAGAATCATACTTATACTTTTTGTCCTTAATACAATCCCTAAGATTGAATATGTGATGATCATATATAAATCCAAAATTAAGGAAAAAGAATAAGTTCAACCAAAATAATAACAATGTATGCATTAATATTCAAAGATCTATTGTAAACTATATATTTAACCCTAACTAAGGATTTAACTACTAAATATAACAAAAATGAAACTAAAACACGACAATCTTAACATTAAAAAAGGGAAGAAAGAACTAGAAAAGATATTACAGTCTCTTCCAATCTTACTTTAAAACTTTCTTTGGTATAAAGAAATACTAAAATTAAAAGTTCAGTAAGAAACAAGGTTTTCACAACCTCTAAAGTAAATTTAACTTTGATAGCTTGATCTCTTACTTGATTCTCATAAGCTTCCTATAAAATTTATATGAAGCATGGCCTTGTACATAAAGTTTTAGGCCCTTATTAATGGCCTCTTAGAATCTATTCACCTTACAAAGAAAATTTAAGAATCTGAATACAGATCGTCCTCAAAATTTTGTAATGAGATCATAGATCTCAACTAGAGAGTGATTTGAACAAAGATTATTATTGAAGAAAGCTTTAATACAATTGAATCTCTAAAGCCATTTAAGGTTCACTAGTGCCATCCTTCCTAATTATTTGACTAGGTATAAAACCTTTCATTAGATTTAAGTTTTGTTACCTTAAGATTGAGTAAGCAAGATCTTAGTTCATTAAAAGGCTTTCTTGACTTCTATAGTTATATTGGTTGACCAATACATTAACCGATATTTCAAAAAACTCTTGGTATTTTAAATTTAATAACTTTAACCTATATTGGTTGACCACTAACCTATTTAGGTTGTCCAATCACCTAAAAAATAATTTTAACAACTTGAAATGCTCAAAATCAATTTTTTAATACAATTGTGTTAATGTTCTATAAAGAGTGTTTGAAAGATTAAGAAGTTTTTTTATTAAAACCAATTGCTTCAATGCTCTTGTTAAATGTAAAGACTCATTTAATGAAGTAAAATGAACTGTATATATAGTTATTTAGAGCATCAAATTAACAAAGTGAGATTATAAGTAATAATACAAAATTAAAAATAACCTTGATGTGCCTTAATCTTCTATTGATCTTTATTTCATCAGTTGCAAATGTCTACTTCTCCTTATCATCTTTATAAACTATTTTGTTATGTTTTTGCCTTCATTTTATTTTTATATTGCTTTTCACCAAAACAATATCAATTGTTATCTCCCTCGATTTAATGTACCTCTATTAAGAGATTTAATGACATATCAATTAATAGTAGAAACAACTATGAGAACTTACATTTTGCGAAATACATTAAATGATGATGAAAGCTTTATATAAAATAAATGATTAACAACAATTTTGATAGTTGTTTATGTATCATGAAATCAAGCATGAAAAGGTTTATTAAAAGCCATCTTTGTAGATTAAATTTCCTAGATCTTCTCATCTTTGTCACAGTAAGAAAAATCTCATTTCTTTAAATAAAAATGAAAGATTATTTCTTTAATAAAAAGCACATAAAGCATCATTATCATCGATGACACCATTTTAAATGAAAGTATACTTGAAACATAAAGCATCATTATCCTCGATGACACCATTTTAAATGAAAGTGTACTTGAAACTTAAAGCATCATTATCCTCGATGACACCATTTTAAATGAAATTGTACCTTAAAGATATCACTCATTCACACAAGTGATTGAAATTTGGTGAGGTACTCTGATCATATTCTTATAAAAGTGAACTTACCATAAGCTTGAAAATCATCTAATGTCCAATACTATATATATATATATATATATATATATAAGAAAATATCAAAAGGGATTTTAATTAGGGTTACAATAGGGACAAAGTTTTAAATAAGCTAATAAAGAAAAAGAAATAAGGGAAACAATAATGTTCCAATTGGTAGAGAAATAATAAATAAATCAAGAGAAGCACATAAATTAAGTCTCACTCCATTAACTCCTTATATTTTTGTAGCTACCCAATTTTTTTTCTTCTTTTCAATCACAAGAATTCAGGTAATTGATTTTCAACACTTCATTATCTATATCTATATTTTTTATTTTTTATTTTTATTTTTAAATTTTTGAATTTGCATGAAATTACCCTTTTTACACGGCCCCTTCATACACTTTACCAATTCGCCCACACTTATTTCTTTGCATCCCATTCTCAAAAACATCAAAATAAGTAAAAGCTTTACTAATAATGAATAAGAGAGTAAATACTTGTTTTTTCTTTTAGGCTCAAGGTTCTTTATGAAAAGGTTATTAAGAAAAAGGATAAAATTTAAATTAGGGTCAAAGGAACTCACTAATAGATTAATATATAAACACGTAGGCAAATTGGTTTAAACTCAAATCCTAAGTACTTTTATCATCTTAATGTTGTGCACATCTTACATATATTTTTTTAAAAAAATTCAAGTTCTAAATATTCAAAATTCAAAATTGAAAGAAGATATCCACATAACAAAAAATGAAAATTGGTATATGAGGTTTAAATTCCTTATAAGATCACATAAGTTAAATGAAAGCATAATCTTTTAATAAATTTAGTTTTGTAGTATTCATAAAGCCAAGATTTGCATAACATTCACTTAATCATATTATGCATCTAATTTTTCCAGTCAATCTTAACATATAATCATGCATAAACTCATGCCATCAACCAAAAGTAACTAAAAAGATCCTAAATACTAAACCAAACAAAAAAGAAAGTTAAAAAGATTTAACGTAAAACAAATTAAATATATAAAATTAAAAAATATTAGTTAACATGTAAAACCTAAATGAAAATTCCAAATTCACCCCTCACACTTAAATATGAAATTATCCTTACTGTTAAATAAATAAGATCATAAAAGCACTTATAAAAGGCAATGAAGGTAGAGAATTATCCCTTTTATCTATTCTAAGTTGTTGAGGCAGAATTCACAAAATTCGGTTGCAGAATTACCTATAAACCAATTAAACTACCCATTATTAATAATAAAAAACTAAGAGATCATTTGGTTCCACTTATGTTTTTCTGCTATGGTTTTTAGTTTTAGTTTTTAGTTTTTGATTTTTATTTTTTAATTAAAAAGAAAAAACTTGTTTGGTTAAGGTTTGTAATGAAAAACTAAAAACAAAAACATGCTTGATTTTATCATCTTGTTTCTATTTTTAATTATACTCTTATGTTCATTATAGTTTGAAATAAAATAATTAATTATTTTAAAAATAATATATGAAAGGGATAATTAATCATCCACATATACCTCATAGAAGCAAAATGCCTATTAGAACACATACAAAGAGCTTTTATGGTGACTCTGCTATAAACTCGCACTTTATCTTATATAGAATCGATAAAATTGTTAGGCCCATTATTCATAATCTGTGTATATAGAGATTCTAAAGTAGTTAGCCCAATTGTTACAAGGATGGGAATTTATGCAAAAGGGGATAACAAAGTTGAAGAATATCCTAGAAGGGTTACCTGAGTCACAATTCACCTCTAAGGATTACATGATGCTCTACACGTGTTCATTCTTTTGACAAACCATGCTTTTGTATTAACAAATTCCTAATTTTTCTCTTGTTAGTTGATGAGGGTTTTAAATGTTTTTCCTTTAATTTTGGTTTACAGGACGATCTATAACATGTGTATATAAAAGCATCAATATAATTACAAGTTTATCATCTTAGCACAATTTTAGGAATTCACATACCAATTCAAGTTTCAAACCAAATCAGTAAGCTTGGGTTTGAAAGGAAAACCTCTAGAAAGACCATCACCACCACCACCTGACACTTTATTAATCCACCTCCAAACCACTCTACCACTATTTGTGCCACAATCATCCCACAACGCCAATTTCCCCTACCTCTTCGTCGAGAAATAAACCCTATCACCACCACCAAATGCCTTCAATTTACTTGATTCCTAAAAACATGTATACATCTCCACTGGCATCCTCCCAACCTCTTCCCACTCTAACCTTTCCAATTCCAATCTCAATATCAATATCGTCGAACAAGACGGATTTAATGAAAACATCGACTTTAACCCTCCAACCATCAACATTTTCTTCCCATTTCCTCAATCGTGGCCTTTTCATTATTGACCTTCAAATTTTAAAAGATAATGGAAAAAACTTTTCCAATAACCAAATCTTCATTGCCTCCATTGTTGATCTTTTCTCAAAGAGGAAGGAGCAAGAACAAAGTAGTGAAGGCAGAGCGAGGCTGAAAAGAACACAAAGATAGTGAAAGAATGGGGAGTGTTGTTTTCAGAGCGAGGCTGAAAAGAACACAAAGATAGTGAAAGAATGGGGAGTGTTGTTTTCACAAAAAAAAAACAAGTTTTAAAAACTTACACAAACATCTTTTTTATTTTTCTTTAAAGTTTTTATGGTTTTTTTAAAACAAGAAATGATAACAATACTTAACCAAACACATTTTAATAACTTGTTTCCCTTTTTTTGAAAACCACAATAAAAAACAGGAAAAAAACTTAAACAAATAGGCCCTAAGAAAATGAAAGAAAATAAAATTCCAATGTTAGGTTGCCTTCTAAAAAGTACTTCGTTAAAAGTCTCTTAGCTCGACTTGCAGCTTAAGCCTTTCATCATGTATCTATAATTAAATGCTTTCTTACATTCTTCTTTGAAATCCAAGGCTCCTTATTTTCCTCATGTTTCATTTGGATTGATTTGCCCCATTCCACTTCTTCTCTTTAAAAGATAGGAATTCTCCTCAAATAAACTACCGATAACTCCTCCCAGTGAAGAAGTCAATGAATAACTAGGAAAATCTTCATGATTATGACGATGAATTTGAGGTAGGATAAATTTCTTAAATATCCCTAGGAAAAGAATATATCTCCAGAGATATTAGGGGCTCAAATATTATCAAATGTGTTTAGATTTCTAATTATACTTAGTAGTAAAATATTGTCTAATGTATGCAATGAAGTTATTTTCTATTATGGTGTAAGGAATGATTTCAATCACTTAATTGTGTAATTAATGACATAATCAAGAATGAGATTTCTACCTAATTTTTCATCCATCCTTCTTTATAAATAAAGGGTCAAGTTTACTTTTTCATTCAAAGTTGGAGAAGAAATATATTTTATGGATATAAATAGATTAAAAAAGAAGGTATAAACTTGAATAGTATGTTATACTTGATGTGATACTTAATAAACCAAAATTTTAACCATAAAACAATAGTAAATTCTCTAATAATGAAAAATACATCAATAAATAGAAATCTTAAAAAATTATAAATTTATAAAGTTTAAGTTCCATTTAAGTTAGTGGCAAGAATAGATTATACACTTTATGAGAGTAAACATTTGGTAGATCTTAAAGAAAATAAGATGTTTTAGAATATTATGTAGAGAGAACACAAAATCTCCAACTTTGAGTATAAAGGTGACCTTAACCTTCTATCTATAAATGAGAATGAGTGAAAATTTATGTAGATTTCGTGTTTATTATATTCAACTAATTGACATAATTCCTTACATTACAATAAAAAAAGAATCAACATAGTTAGAAATTAAACACACTTAATAGCATCTTAATTCCTCCTATCCGTAAAGAGATATTTCTATCTTGGACATATTTAAGATTCTTTTTCTACCTTGAAGTTGTTGTTATAATTGAGAAGATTCCACAAATATTTCTCGTCTTCATCATTAGTGTCCATGTTAAGTTGATGAGTGTCTAAACTTATAAAACAATTTGGCTATCTAAGCTCTTAATTTGAGTTATCTGGTTATATAAGCTCAACATCATATGATTCATGAGATTCTTGAAAGTCATATAACTCACTTTGGAAACATATGATTTATTATTGAAATTAGAAGCCTATTAGCTAGAGCTAGCACCGATGTTACTTTGTTGTTGCTAAAACTTGTAATGTTCCATCCATATAGAATAATTTGAGCTAAAATTCATACCATGGTCAACTACATAGTATTTCAAAACAAATGGTAGAATGAGAAAATATTGAATTATCTGATTGATTTTGAATATAAAGACTTGGAACTCCGAATACATTTGAATATGGTTTCAAAAATTAAGAGCAAGGTTAAACAAAAAAATTTAGTGAGGATAAAACTTTGCGTAACTAGAGAAGGTATACACTAATTTTTTTTTAGGAAGGATAAAACTTTGGATAAGTGGAGAAGGCATAAGTTCTTAGGTTGGAATGAGTATGATGATGGAAAACCATACCACATGAGGGTTAGGTGGATAAGAAATAAGGAGTGGGTATAAAGGTCTTTTGATTTTTCATATGGATAGTAGTCTTGTTTGATATTTCTTTTTTGGATTGAACTAAGAAAAAAACATAAAGAAACAATCATTATATGTGTACTCGATGTGATAAATGCAGAGAAGTGGCAAAGATACCAAAATATATAACAATAATTCAAATATACGTGAAGTACCAAAGGAAGCATAATGCTTATGCTATAGACTTACTTCGATAAGGAAGATGGAATATGAGAAAAAGGGCTATTTAAGCTAAATTTCTATTGGTTGGATGGGTCTAGAAAGACTAATTTTTTAATGAACATATTTTAATAGTTAAAAGCTTTTAATATGACTTAGAGTGTAAGTGAATTATTTTAAATGACTAATGAGTATTGATGGTCACTTTTAAAAATTCATATTAGTGTAGTCATATTGAAGATTATAATAAGAAGTTGAGATGAAGTAGGAAATTTCAAAGGTTTAGATAAAATGTTTGGGAGAATGCTATAGTCTCCTTTCTTTTAGTTGACATCGAAGCTATAATTTGCAAACCACTTAGCTTATCTCAATAGTTATGAAGAAGGAATAGTTCTATGTTTTAATCATAGCAACTTTATGAAAGCGATCTAGAAGGGGAGTTGAATAGATCGTTGAAACCTTTTTTCTCAAAATTCTACAAAAACAAAAAGTTAATACACACGAACAATCAAATAAATTAAATGAAGAGAGTAGGGAAGAAAGGCAAACACTATTTTTATAGAGGTTTGGTGCTAAAACCTACGTCCTCTACCTAAGCTCCCACTTAAGATTTGGCAAATCACTTTACTGCACACTTTCTAGTTCAGTGTGAACTTTTACAACACCACTTGATTCCGGCTCAAGCTACACATTACAATCGATTTGTTTTCCCGGCATAAATCCTACCACACCAGTGATTTTCCACTAATCACTCAACTCACAGTAACAAAGATAGAAAAGTGAAATGATAATGCTCAGTACAGCTGAATAGAATTAAGAACAAGCTAAGAGCAACTGAGAGCAACGAAGTGATAATTTTGAACTATGATCAGTATGCTTTTCTTTTGACAGCCTTAATCGATCCCTTGATGTTCCACCATTTATTTGCAGACTTACAGATGATTATAGTCGTTGTAGATCTTCTTCTAGCCGTTGTAGATTGTTCATAGACGTTGTAAAATGATTTTTGTACCGTTTGATATCAATTGACTTCGTTAGATTATGTTCAGCTGCACTGATAGTCGACTAGTCGAGTTGTAATAGTCGACTAGTACATTATAGTCAACATGTCTCCAAAGCATCAGTCGACTAGCACTTACGTTTTTCATAAGATTTTCAGCTTCGCTCTTCGAATAGTCGACTAATGGACTGATAGTCGACTAATCCAGCTATCCAACTTACAGGTCTGTTGTTTTTAGTCGACTTACAATATTCTGGTCGACTTGTTTAAACCCTACATAGTAGATGTGATAATTATCAGTCGACTTGTGACATAATAGTCGACTAGTGCTTGCTCCAACGGACAGATTTGATATACTC
>JANZLH020374549.1:0-13317 GCA_026770325.2 Erythroxylum fimbriatum
ATTATCTTTATCATAGGTACACTTTTTTATATAAATATAATATTTTTATAAATACACATTTAAAGTATTTTATATTATACATTAAATTACAATAAATAATATTTAATTTACATGTTTTAAATACTGGTATATTAAAAGTAAGAATATATATAATTTAAAAATAGTTAATTATTTAAATTAATATTTATAAATATTTAATATGCATATATTCTATAGGAATTCAAATATTTTAATAATTAACTATTTTTAAATTATATAATTTTATCTGTTTTAAATAGTTAAAATAAATTAACGATAAAAATATTGGAACATTTTAATTAAAAATATGTGCATATAAAAAATTATTATTATTTTATAATATATATTCAAAATGTATAGACTGTATTGAATATGATAGCGACAGAAGCCGAAAAGCCGAAAGGTGGTCTGTAAGACCCTGATCTCTTGGACCTAAGTTTGGGTGTCTTCGTGCGATCGTGCAATGGACGAAGTGGAGAAAGTACGTGAAGCGCCTGCTATTAGAGCGCTTGGGTCTCTCTTCAAATTCACCCAAGTCTACATATGGTCCCCTTTCTCTGTCTCTCGTTTTGTTTCTGTGTTTCTTTCCTTAGCTTAAAGCTTATTTCTTCCTGCAAAATTGGAACTTGACAGGCCCGATGGCTCGACGGAGACACTCGAAGTACCTTTATTTTCTGAGACCAGCGTAAGTTTCGATTGCTTTCTAACTGCATGATGTCTTTATCTGTGCTTAAATTGCTGGGTTCAAGGTTTTTGTTTGTTTTGTTGTTGAGGGTCAAAGCCCTTGCTCTTCAAGTTTAATAGGGACTAGAAGTTGACGTCCACTACGTGTTTGTTTGATTGCCAGAAAAAATCGCCCGAAAGAGATGAAGATATCAGCTCCAACATCAATGTATCTGATGCTAGTGAGTGATTCGATTATTTTACGCCTGCTTTTTATCAGTCCATTTTTAACTTCACCTTTTTTATGCTGGGCTAGTTGACAGCTGTAGCATGTCTTGTTTTCCCACCATTTTCTTCTCGATTGATTGTTTTTTTTTTTTAATTTTTAGTCTTTAATTTTCCTCTTTAGATTTTGTTCAAACACCGGAGGACTCGGAATTGAAGGAACAAATGGATGCCTTGGGCCTTCCTTTTACCTTCCAGTCAAATAAGGAGGTACCTCACAAATCCCTTGATTTTTACTTTGGTTGGTCACTTAGTTGTAGTTTTCCTCAGCATTAAATTAATTGGAGGTATCTGATCCTTGTGGGGAAATTGGGAAGAACCCTGCTTCGTCGACTTCCGACGATGTCCATATTTTTAAAGGTGGATTGAGAGATCAGAAAGAGCATATTATCAAACAGTTCACTTACGATGAGTTTAGAAGAAATTTTAAAAGGTCATATAACTTATGTTATTGGGCAAAGGACGCGGGGTAAAACTGTATACCAATTTCATATAACTGTTTATCATTTCTTCAACTTTATGACTAGTTTTGCTTTTCTTGCCATTAACGTTTTGTCAGTTTCCAAACCAACAACATTTCCTGTTTATTGATACTATTGGCATCCTGGCAGATAAGGAGTAATATCAATAAAAGCAAAAGAAAAGGCACTCGTTCAAAGCATCTTCATGGTTATAAAGAAGCCAACGATCACACCATGGAATTTAGTGAAGTGAGTGGGCCGGAGATTAGATCTCCAAATGTTTTGAATGCTAACACAAGCAATTCCTTGACTTCGGTTTCAGCACTTGCTCAAAGTGAATCACTTTATTATGATGGTGCAGCCTATGGAACTGAATCTCAATTTCGTAGTGGTGAAGATTCAGCAAAATCAACTGAAGCCACATTTCCTGCCTTTCTGGGACAAACCTTTGATAGTACATCCAACAGTATGTTGACAAATAGCCAGGAATGCAATTCCCTACCACAGTTTGATGTTGCGTTCAATGATGAGAATAAGAAAGGAAAGTGCTCAAGCAATTTAGATTCAGAACGGAGTTCAAACAATTTAGATTCTGTGTCATCCTCAGTGGTCAGTTTGGCAGACGCTGGTGTCAATGTTGGTGAGAAAGAACTTTGCCAAAGTTCAGAGTCTGACCAGCTGAGAGATTCTTTTTCTGTTTGCCATCCTGGTAAGGGTGAGCATCTTTGCAATGGAAACAGACATCAGACGATGATTTCTGAATTTGCTGAAGCCTCCCAGAGTCCTGATGTGCTTGGACATAATGCACCAGACAGTCATCAGTCTGGAGATTTTGAGGATTGGAAGGTATATTGGGACCCTTTCTACATGAGAAACTACTTCTACAATATCAAAACAGACGTCTCCACTTGGCATGCACCCCCTGGTGTGGAACATCTTGTGGTTGACGTTGCCAATGAAGAGTCAAAAAATCTAACTTATGAAGAGACTGAAATGGATGGTGGATCTCCCATTTCTCTTGGTTTGTCAAATTGTTCCGAGTCAATTGACGGACCCTCTATTGACACTGGATTAAGTTATCAGATATTTGGAAAAGATTCTGCAGGTGTTGCTGCTTACAGCTCTACAACTGAGTTTACTTTACCAGCTGTGGCTGGCAGACTTGAGCATTCAGCTGAAGATGATGTAACTGGTAAAACTTGTGACGATGAAGTTGCACAATGCAAACCATCAGACACTCAGGATAATTGTGGCAGGTGTGTCTGACTTCTTTTATTTTACATATCTTATTTCTTTGTTGTGAATTAACCATGGCAGGCAATCTGAGCCATCTGCAGTAATTTTTGATTCAACGTTTTCCAAAGTTCAGGTTCAGCATGTGGATATTTTGAGTAGCTTGGCATGAGTTGGCTGATTGTATTGTTCTTTCAATGGTGCTGACATCTTCATGTGCTTGCAGCTTCATCATTACAACAAAGGAACTTGTTCTTTGGTATAGTAATATGAATGTGGATAGTGCTGATCCTGCAATGGATACTTCTGGTGCCCTGCTTGACCCTTCAATGAAAAGGAGGAAAAAGAAAGTACGAAAAGCACGAACTCGTCAGAAATCACTCAACAATATAGAAGGTTTAATTACTGCACTTTTCTTCAAAATTTTATATTAGATATGACATCCGAAATCTTATTTCTACCACATTAAAATTAAATGAGATAAAGGTTGTTACAACATCTTTCTTTGCTGTGCAAACCTTGCAGTGCCTACAAATTGTTATCCTTTTGCTGTTAAGTTTATCTCTTATCAGCATTTGTCATTTTTTCTGCTCTCTAATGCTTTGTCCGTAACAATGACTTTCTCAGAGCTTGGGTGTGACGAGATATCTGTAGAGTTGTTTGCAAATATTGAAAAGTATTGGTGTCAAAGATACCATTTATTTTCTCGATTTGATGATGGCATAAAAATGGATGAAGAGGGATGGTTTTCTGTTACTCCAGAGCCTATCGCGAGGCATCATGCAACTCGTTGTGTTGGTGATGTCATAATTGATTGTTTCACTGGAGTTGGGGGCAATGCCATCCAATTTGCAAAGAGGTGAGCACTGAAGTACCATGTAGTTTTTTGCATTTTACTAGGTGTGTGGTATTTGCCTGTATCAACCAATTGCATACATGAACCCTTAAGCCTGTGAGATGTGTTGTGATCTGACTCCTGTGAGCTGCGGTTATTCTCCCAATTTGAATGTATCTGCTTCTGGTTTGTATAATTCAATATTTCAGGTGCAAACATGTAACTGCAATTGACATTGATCCAAAGAAGATTGACTATGCACATCACAATGCAGCCATTTATGGAGTTGATGACCAAATAGATTTCGTAAAAGGTGATTTTTTTGTGTTGGCACCAAAATTGCAGGTATTAAGCATGATTTGTGGTTTTAGTAGTGTAATTTCCTTGGTGTTATGTGCAGAATTATGCGAGTTATACTTAAAATTCCCACCACTTCTGCATCTTTTGGGAAGGCCTTGAGGCTTTAATTTATATTTTGATGTCATTTCCTTATCGTCATTGTGATGTGTTAAGTGTGTTCATTCTTAATTTTAAAACCTGATATTGCTATGAACATTTTGTTTATCTATTTTCAAAAATTTCTTACAATTACTCACTTCAAGTCTTATAGTCTGCACTTTATGTCATCTGCTACAGGCAGACACTGTATTTTTGTCACCTCCATGGGGAGGACCTGACTACTCTAAAGTGAAGACTTATGATATGAAGACAATGTTAAAGCCTCGTGATGGGTATCTTCATATTTTCTTCACATATATTTTCCATTATGTATTCCATTTCAGTTCATCTTTTATTCCCTTTAGACAGAAAAAAGAAACATCACATATTGAATTTATAAAAATGAGGCCTTTTGCAGCCTTTTTATTTTCAGCAAAGCAAAGCAAATTGGTGGCAGGATCATCATGTTTCTTCCTAAAAATATTGATATCAATCAGTTGGCAGAGTTGGCTTTATATAATGATCCTCCATGGTCCCTAGAGGTAACAATTGAATTTAGTTTGCCAAATGCACTCTTTTATATGATATGTTATAGGAGAACCTATGGAGAATGTTCACTCAGTCAAGTCACATAACATTTTAATTATACTGCATAATTGTCTATGCACGTTTATGTGAGGCCATCCTTTGGTGTCAGGTTGAGAAGAACTTCTTGAATGGCAAGTTGAAGGCAGTAACTGCTTACTTCAGTGACAGGGCTAGTGCAAATACTAGTTCAGCTTAATTTCCAATTGGTTTGGGCGGACGTGTTTGTACAGTTTCTGGTCATTGAGCTGATATGTACGATGCTAAGATTGGATGGGGCAAAGAAATTTTGTAAGTTGCATGTATTGCAAATGGTTAATATTAATGTTGTTCAAGGTTTTAAATTGCGGAACACAACTAAAATTGTGCCCACAATATTGCGGTGCACTTGGCTCCAGTACCGCAATTTCCTCTAATTGTGTTAACATCGACTGCAATTGTTGTAATAGCCTGCAATTGCAGCTTAATCCAAAATCCGCAATTTAAAACCTTGATGCTGTTTAAAGAAACTGTGCATTACTGAACTATTAAGAAAATATATCAAAGAGTATATAATACTGAACTAGTTGTGTAGGTGTAGCATTTTGTGAAATCTTTATGTGCTGAGATGTTGATATATGGGAATATGACAAATTATAACTACAAAGCATAGTTTTTGGATAAGGAATTGTAAGAAGAGAATGATTGATATTTGATGCCATCTATTGATGTTTCTTCTGCGCAAACCTCACTTATGTTGAGAAGTGGAACTATTTCAAGCCCCTCCTTCCAATAGAATATTTGGCATTTTAAAGATGTCCCTGGACCTCCCTTCTTTTCTCCAGACAAGAGTATGTAAGTTGTTGCAACTTCCTATCTGAGCTTCAATGTACGATACTGAATTTGCTTGCTAAAAGTGTCGTGTTTCAGATTATTTGGTGAGTATAGTTCAACTTGAAGCTTTACCAGCACAACTAATCTCGGTCATTCAATGCCTTGGGACGCTGGGAGGTGGGCATTGGCTGGTGTGAGATGGCCAACTAATGCCTCGAAATGGGTTGTCGCCCTAATTTATCCAACCTTGTTATATGCTTAAAAGGATATATAATAGAAAAACAGTAGCTATAATTCATATTTTATGTAAAAAGATGCACTTAATTTGAATATGTTGAAAACTGATTAGTGATGATCACCTATATAAAGATGATAACGTTAAGATCACACTATGAAACTCATGGAACAACCAGATAATCACCAGCTGGACCTTTGACTCACATGTAGATCATGGCAACGAGCCATAATTGATGATTTGGAAAGGCAAACAGACTTCAGATTCACTTCAGCTTGGATAAGGCACTATGCTTAAAATAACACTTTTGAGGGAAAAATAATATTAAGAAATTCAGTTAAGTGCTCGAGTCAACTTGGACATCCCATCACAATAAAAACCTAAGTCCCTATCGGATATCATCAACTTAGATCAGCTAGACACGATACCAATTTGTCATGCCTGTGCATGAACAGTAATCAGGAAAAAGACAGGGTTATGTAAATTATATAACAAAATGTTGACCTCCTAATCTTCATGGCCTTCGTGAGTTCATTCAAGCGCCTGACCAGGAAACAGTTAAATCAAGCACCAAATGTCTCAGGTCACGAGTGAGTGAAAGGACAAGAAGTCACCTAGTACACCTAGCTAAATAGTTGATGCGCTAGAGTCTCAATTCATTAACGAAAGGTACCTCTTACCAGATCATTTAAGCGTACCACTGTCTAAGGTAGCAAATGTACGTGCGTAAACATGCGTCGGATTTTATTATATTAACTATTAACAGCAAAAACCGGTTTGACCGGCCAGAACTCCAGGCTGTCAAGCTGCCACCGGCTAGATTTACGGTGCTTCTGATCACCCTTTCCGAGCATTTATTAGAACCGTCTCTGATGATGCGTCAATGTTTCAATAAAATATCGGAGAATCAGGAGAGGAAAGAGTAAGATCATTAACTACTGTCTTATTATATATAATAGTACGGGAAAAATAGGAAAACATCTACTATTAAGGGAATAGAGAAGAAGAGGGTGCAGCTTTGGTCAGAAGATCACATGGAGGAAGATACGACCTCAGATTTATCATGCAAACAAAAGTCCAACCATCACGCACCTTCCTCAGTTTTTACGGGGACACGTTGAAAGGAATCCAAATCTTTGTCTAATTTTACTGTGTCTTATTCTATCTTATAGAATTTCAGCTATTTATTTTGCGAAATCCACGCAAAACTTACGCGAGACTCACATAAATAAATAGCTGAGATTTATTGGACACAATAAGATACCATAATATTAGACAAAGGATATGGAATTCATTAAAAGTGAAACTCCACCGGTGTTCCTCTTAACGTTAAGCGGTGCAAGTCACGTAATGGTTATGCTTTCCATGCCTAAACTATACTCCAACCCCAACAAAATCATTGATTATGTCTCCTAACATGTTTCTCACTGTCGTACCGATTACTCTGTAATATTTGTTAAAGTTATCATACTCACTTTCAATCAAGAGCAAAGACCCACCACAGAATAAATTGTGTCATTGTTACCCTCCACGCCTTTATTCGGACCAACATTCCGTATACAATAATAAGAGGGACCCCACCGTCATTTTCTCTCGGGTCAATTTCACGGTCAAGCATTAAAAGTATCAACTCTCAATACCCCAATTGGCACGTCGTTCCATTGTTAACAAAAAGAACATCACAATCATCACTTCTCCTAATGATTTACTCTTAAAATATCTATATCATCCACTTAAATTTTGTCTTAATATTTAAGCTTTAGAGACTTAAATTATTAAGATTTATTGCAAAAATCACTTAATTTAACATTTTAATTCTTGTACAAATAACATATTCTTGATCTACGAATATTATATATATAATTATGTGCCCGCTTGACTCGTTTACGGATTTCTCGAATCTAAAAAAAAATATAATTATTCAACTTAATTTTTTATTTAGGTAATGTAAAAACAAGCTCTCTATTATTTAAGAGTAAAGCTGAGTATTAAATTGTGGTTGTTATTATCGTTAATTAAAATTTAATTTATTAACAATTTTAAATAATAATTATAAATTATAAATTGTAAATTAATATTATATTTAATTATTTCAATTAAATTTTAAAATTAGGTTAAATTATTATAAAGTTATACTTAATTAATTTACGTGATATTTAAAATTTAAAATTTTAGTTTAATTATAAAATAATAATTTTTAAATAATTAAAATTTCTTACTCTTAATCATGCGTATAATCTGTATATTCTATTAGCTTCGTAAGTAAGAAAAAGAAGTGATTATTGTGACATAAAACGCATCGTTTGTTAATAAACTCCCGCCATTTTAAACCCAAGCGAACCTGTCTCTTTCCGTTATCTTTGCGTATCTGACTGAATGTGAACTAGCAGAGCAGAGAAGATAGAAAATGCCGGACTTTGGGTATCAAGAGCAGAGACCGTCCAGATCGGCTTTGGCTAGACCTCGCGATACTAGTCCTGACTCGGTCATATTCACGCTCGATTCCAACTTTACTTTGTTTTCTTCTGCTTCTGCGAGTGTGGATCGCTGCTCTTTTGCCTCCGATGCTCACGATCAAGACTCTCTCGCCCCCGAATTCTTGCCGGTAAATCAATTGTAACTAGACTTTATGCAATCTTCTGTTGCATGTTGTTTGGCAGTGAACGAGTTGTTCATTTTAAGCAATCATTAGTTCAGTTCTGCCTAAAATTATAAGCTCTGAACTGACGTATGTGTATGTGAGTGCATGACATAAGAATCCAAGTGTTGGATTTGAATTCCAGTTAAGGAAGTGAAATTCAATGACGAATTTGGAGGATAGAGGAGAGAAAATTGGTGAAAGTAACTTGTCTGTGTGCTTGGATTGCAGCATTTGGCAGGACATGAACACGAGAGCTCTAGTGGTCCAGATCTAGAGCCATATCCAAACAAACACACTACCGCTGTTCATAATAAAACACTCCACTATTACAAGAACCCCTCTACAAAAGCCCAAAAAGCTCAAGGTACTCTGCAACTAATGCTTTCATTTTCTTATCAACTTTATGAATAAAGTTAAATGAAATGAAACCTAATGAAGACAAAAAAGAAAAAAGCGAAATTTCAAATTCTGTTAACTCGCTTACTGTTTCTCCTAATTGGAATCAGTTCAAAGAGAAGACGGCATTATTGTTACAGAGTACGATAGCCATCAACTGGTAGATTCTGCCAGAAGCTCTTTCTCTCTCGCTCTCAAAGGTACCTCCAATGTCAAAAGTCAAAGTTCCACTTTTTAGTCAAGTTTTTCGTCTCTAAAGTTCCTCAACCTTGGACAAAATGGGCCTTTTATTATTGTAGAGTGTCAAGATCGGAGATCCAGATCTGAGATTATATTGAAGGTAGATAGACGTAGACCCGCATCTCTAGATCTGAACAATGTCGTTGCTGCGTCTTCGCCGAGATTGGGCGCTATGAAGAAGAGCTTGGTTTCTTCTAGAAAGTCGGGTACTTTTCCTAGTCCAGGCACTCCCACTTATCGACACGCGAGTGTAGGAATGCAGAAAGGTTGGAGCTCGGAGCGAGTGCCATCACACACCAACGGGAATAGACGCCAAGTGGGTGCGGCCTCTTTACCGTTCAATAACGGCAGAACGTTGCCGTCAAAGTGGGAGGATGCTGAGAGGTGGATTTTTAGTCCCGTTTCTGGAGATGGGGTAGTGAGAACTTCGTTGGCAGCTCCACAAAGGAGACCTAAGGCGAAGAGTGGCCCCCTTGGGCCACCTGGGGTTGCTTATTATTCGCTGTATTCACCTGCCATGCAAATTTTTGATGCGGGGAATGCGGGAAACTTCGTGCCGGGTTCTCCGTTTTCGGCTGGTGTTATTGCTGGTGATGGATTTGCTATTCAGTCCAATGGCCATGGCTTGGCCTTTCCTGTGAGGACTGAACCTTGCATGGCCCGTTCAGTTAGTGTGCACGGGTGCTCCGAGTTGATAGCCGAATCTTCGTTGCCCTCACAAGGTATAGTATAGTCCCAGATCCTTCTCTTTCGTCCTAGTTCATTGCATGTAGTCACTCTGAATTCTGATTGTTGGTGAACAACTTCAATTGTAAGTTAGTCATGGTATTGATGAAAACGTTGTTTAGACAGTTGAATACTATGGGTCTCCTTTGTATGGGTATGATATGTTAATATCAGAACACGGCTCTTAAGATTCCACTGGATTATATCTGTGTAAAGCTGCTTGGTCGCCTAAATGGATGTAATGGACCACTTGAACTCCTAAGAATATTGTACGTGGGTATGATTGCTGATATCATCAAGTCTAGTTGGGTGAACCTCTGACATCAAACCTTTAACACTCTGTTTCTGTGGCTTTGTTAAATTTGGTTCCAGTGGTCAGCATAGCATGATATAAAAACATGTGAAGATAAAAGCAGTCATATTGATTGAATATTTGTCAATAAATGACTAATTTCTTATGTTACATTCCATATTTGCTACTGGCTTATTCATGTTTAATCATATTGCGTAGATGAAAAACTTGATGGTGTCAAGGATGCAGTCACCAACATCTCTCGTGCAGTTTCAAGAAGAGACATGGCGACCCAAATGAGTCCTGAGGGAAGCAATCATTCATCTCCCAGTCAGAGGGCATCATTCTCTGTCTCCACTCCCTCTGCGCTACCTATTATAGAAATGCAGAGTATCCATTCGTCTAAATCAGAAGTAAGGGATGTGCAGGTAGATGAAAGGGTTACTGTGACAAGGTGGTCTAAGAAACATAGAGCCCGCAACACTTGGAAGAGCTCAGACATTGTTGATGGCTGGAGGAAAAAAGCTGTTGATGCTCCGTCTTCAGCTTGGGATGTTTCAGAGGCTGCCAAGAGCATTTCTAAGTAATTCCTCTGTTGAATTATTCAATTCTTATCTCATTCTTTCAGGTCAATTAATATTATCATCAGCCAACAAGTAAAACCTCATATTCTTCAAACATAGATCCCACAGAAAGGAAAGTCTTAATATCCTCTGTCCTCACCTGGCATTGTTCTTCCTTAGATTTCAAACAAACTGGAGAATTAAATGATGGTCAATTTTCTCTTATGAAGATAGATAAAGTTGAGACACAAACTTGGACTTTGTCAAACATGCCGCATGCTAAAACCTGGAGTTGGGCGCGAGCTTCTGCGTGTGGATCATGTGATGTTGATGGCAATTATTTCATGTTGCTATTTGATGCACATAAGAAACTGTCATTTTGACATCATGTGTTATTTGAGTCCAGTTTAGACAACTTTACCATAGTAGTGATGTGCTGAGATACAGAATGTGCCCCCGCATTATATATTAGCTAAGAAAAACTTTACCTCGTTGTCTTCTTAATAAGTAGTTAAAGTTTTTACCGGTTCTACTTACATATCAACTTTATTTGTTACCTTGGCAGGGTCAAAAGAGAGGAAGCCAAAATTACAGCATGGGAGAACCTGCAGAAGGCAAAAGCAGAGGCAGCAATAAGGAAACTTGAGGTTCTTTTCTTCCTGCATGCCTTTTGTCCCTAACATATAGAAAACAGAAACATATGAAGAGGAATATTATTATTATTAATTTATAAAATAAGAATAAAAATAGATAACTAATATGTCTTATCAGAAAAGAGATCTTATAAAAAATGTAAACATTCTCATACTTCCCTTGTATTCATTTACTGGCTGCCTTGCTCTAATTACTTTTCCTTCTGTATATGTATTATCTTTTTCTCTTATATTTATTAAAAAGGGATATTATAATATCATATCTGATAACCTTGTCGAAAGAGCATGGTGTAGCTTGGGCTGAAAGATCCAGAATTTCGTTTCAGATGAAGCTGGAAAAGAAGAGATCATCTTCTATGGATAAAATCATGAATAAGCTGAGATCAGCTCAGAAGAGAGCACAGCAAATGAGAAGCTCCGTACTAACCAATCAGGCTCAACAAGTTTCCAATTCCAGGACGTCTGGCAAGGTTATATCATTCCGCAGAACCCCTCAGATGGGTTCTTTGAGTGGTTGCTTTACATGCCATGCTTTCTAGAGTCTCACCATTGGTGGCTATACTTATATCAACACAACATGCGTGGTAACTTCTTGGAGCCCTTCGTTCTTTAAGAACCTTTGCTTATTTATATTTCCATACAAAGGTTGATCAACGACCAAATAAACTTGAAAAGCTTCATTTTACCTAGCACTTGAACGGTCCAGAGACCTTAAATGGACATGTCACTTTTAAGTGTCTAAATGGAAACTTCAATATATAACAGCATTGAGTAAATTATGACTCCACCATTTCCCATATTAAGAAAACAAAAAGAAGGAAAATGGGGCATTACTGTTCATTGGTTTAGCTTTATCTACGTGCCAACTGGATCTGTTAAGATAAAATGCCCTTGGATCAACAAACCTTCGTTAGTAGGTTACGTAGAGAAATAAATGGATAAAATAATTATACAAGTGTACACAATATTTTACGTGGTTCGGCTCAAATCTTTCCTACGTCCACGAATCCGAGACAATCAGAAGTATTTCACTATGAGAAAATAATAGGAGATTACAAAGTATCACTATAGAATTTTCTCTCTATCCAGTGAATCTCAAATGTAGCTATTACAATTACAGAGCCCTTAAAAGTGTTTCCTACACTCTTTTTCTCTTCTATTTCCGGTGTTCAAAAGATGCAGAGGATGCATCTATTTATAATGCTAGCACATATATTTTAGTCAAGAAAATAGGCTAATCATATGACTTATTTTCAAGCACACCTACATGTAGCCTACAAGACTTGCCGAAATTTGATCACAATTTTAAACTAGCAATATTTGACCTTCTTTGTATTCATGAAGACTTCCAGCCACCAAGAATTCACATGCCAGTTTTGAATAATTCAAGACATCCTTTTAACAAATCTCCACCTTAGCTTGAATTTTCCCAGATAGAAAATTTTCTCCAATCGCCTTTACCATCTATTCTTAGATGCTACAAACACCAACCAAGTCCAAGCAATGCTTGAACTTGACTACGAGAATCGGTTTTGTCATCATGTCAGCAGGATTATCAGTGGTACTGATCTTCTTCACTGATATACTACCTTGAGACATAATTTCTCAAATGAAATGATACTTCACATCAATATGCTTCGTCCTCTCATGATACATCCGATCTTTCATCAAATGAATAGCACTCTGACTGTCACAATAAACAGTAGTAACCTCTTGATAAGGAATAACTCGCCAAATAAACCTCCCAACCATAATGCTTATTTGATAGCTTCAGTAATTGTCATATATTCTGCTTCAGTAGTAGATAAAGCCACTACATGTTGTAGAGTAGCTTTTCAGCTAACGACACAACCTCCAATGCAAAATACATAATTTCTTAGAGATCTGTGTCTGTCGAGATCACCGGCATAATCTAAATCTACAAAACCAACCAAAGTGTTGCTGGTTCTATCAAACTCCAAACAAAAGTTTGAAGTACCTTTTAAGTATTTGAGAATCCATTTCATCGCCTACCAATGTTCTTTGCCAGGATTGGTCATATATCTCCTAATGACACTAACAGCTTGTGAAATAGCAAGACGAGTACATACCATTGCATACATAATACTGCCGACGACACTAGAATATGAAACTTGTGCCATATAATCTTCCTCTTCCTGTGATTGTGGTGATTGAGCAGCAGATAGTCTAAAATGACTAGCAAGAGGAGTACTAACTGCTTTGGCATCTCGCATGCCAAA
>JANZLH020375234.1:0-13304 GCA_026770325.2 Erythroxylum fimbriatum
ACATACAAGTCGACTTATCGGTGCTGAACATGTGTAAGTCGAGTTATATCGACATACAAGTCGACTTACCCTTACAGTGTCCGTCAAACGGACACTCCTGTCTGTTTAACGGACAGGTTTGGCCAAAATAGTACTAATTGTTCAGTTCATGTCCGTCTAACGGACACGCAGGTCCGTTTAACGGACACTCTCGGGTAAAATAGTACACTCATGTCCGTGGGTTCAAAAGTCAAAATTCTTGAAATTATCAAGAGCAGTCAGGGTTAAACATTTCAGTCAGTGTATGCTCACCACCAAAGTGAGTCAGCAGCAAGTGTCAAGTATCAGGTTTAGGATTTCAGCAAGGTCAGGGTCTCGGGAATGGGCCTCAGCAGGGGCTCACCTTCCGGGACAGTCGGGCTCTCGGAGCGGGGTCCAACAGTAAATATTGTAATGGTAGGTCTATTCTCTTTTTTGCGAAGGGTTCGGATTCCAGTTTATGGAAGGGGGTAGTTAAAAGTTTTGATTTGTTGTTTCCTCTTTCGGTTTGGAGGGTTGGGGATGGTTCTCATATTAGTCTTTGGTTTGATAATTGGTGCTTGGAGGGTCCTTTGGTGGATCATATGGATGGCTTGATAGTAGGGGAAGAACATTTTCGGGTAACACATATAATTAATGATGGTTCTTGGGATTTTTCGGGCTTACATTTTGCAATTCCGGATCATCTCAGGGAGGTTATTCAGGCAATTCCTTTGCTTTTGTTTACTTCGGTGCATGATAATACGTCTTGAAGTTTTTCTTCAAATTGTGCATATTCAGTTCGAGCAGCTTCGAAAGAGTTGTCTAATGTTCTTGTTTTGTCTATTTTTTCTTGGTTTTGGAAGGTGGCTGGTCCACCAAAATTGAAACATTTCTTATGGTTACTTGGGCACTCATGTCTTCCGACAAATTCTTTGAGGTTCTCAAGGGATTTGGCTACTTCTAATTTGTGTGGAGTGTGTTCTTTATATGCTGAGTCTCCTTTGCATTTGTTGCGTGATTGTAATCGTGCAGTGGCATGGTGGCAGCAATGGGATGTTCCTGATGATTTTTTTATTGCGGCGGATTTGGTTGATTGGCTAGCTTTGAATCTGCGTGCTCGTTTTGTGGGTTCTTTTGTTTTTTCCTGGGCACATTAGTTTCTGGCAGGTATTTGGTGGTTGTGGAAGGCTCAGAACTTATTGATCTTTCAAAAGAAGTTTATTTCCTTAGCAAATTTGAATGGTTGTGTTTTTAAAGTTGCAATGGATGTATTATTGACTTCTGATTCAAAACCGAAGCTTTAAGGTGTGAGGTGTTGGATTGGTTGGACTACACCGCCATCTAAATAGGTGAAGTTGAATTGTAAATGTTGGACCCCACACCCTACCCGTAGGTGTTTGGGGGTGATACCCTCGGCGTGTGTTTGCGGGTGATACCGCGGCATCCAGCTTAGCCAAATGGTAAAAGGCGAGCGTTTAAACGCTACAAAACCTTGAGGTCTTGGGTTCGAGTGCTAGAAACTCCCCAAGACCAAAGAGGACAATACTGATTAAGGTTGGATGCCGCGGTATAACCCGCAAACACACGCCGGGGTATCACCCCCAAACACCTACGGGTGGGGTGTGGGGTCCAACACATTTAACCCATAAAGCTTCCCTATCATTAAAAAGGATCCAGATCCTTTTGCCTAACAGCACATGATTCCAAGTGGAAAGATGTTTAATTCCTAGACCCCCCTCCTTTTTTGGTTTACAAAGGTCAAACCACTTAACCTTGGCAAGAGTTTTTATTACTACCTTCCCAAACCACAAGAAGTTCCTGAGCTTAGACTCTATTTCTTTGATTATAGAGGCAGGGAGGATGAAGTGGCTAGCCCAAAAGACCTGAAAGTTAGACAGAACAGAATTTACCATCTGAAGCCTACCAGTATAGGATAAAGCCTTATGAGTCCATTTGTTAATTCTGGAATCCATTTTGTCTAACAAAGGGATATAGTCTCTCCTAGTCAATCTACCAGTTAAGATAGGCAGTCCTAGATATTTCATGGGAAGGTGCCCCCTTTGGAGACTCGAAATACCTTCCAAATGGTCGGAGAAATGATTCATATCAGGAGAAAGGAAGAATTGACTCTTGTGTAAATTCATTTCCAGGCCTGAGAATTTAAAGAATGTATTCAAACAAGTTGATAAGGTATTCACCGAGGCTAGATCAACATGACAGAACATTAATAAGTCATCATCAAACAAGAGGTAGGAAAGCTTAAGAGCTTGACATCTCTAGTGGAATTTAAAAGTAGGAGTACCTTTTATCGAGGCATGTAGACTCCTAGGGAGGACCTCCATACAAAGGATAAAAAGGTAAGGAGAGAGAGGATCACCTTGTCTTAAGCCTGATTTACCACGAAAAATTTTTGTTGGAGACCCATTAATGAAGATAGAGTAGGATGGGGAGGTTAGACATTCTTTGATCCATTTAATGAACATGGGAGGGAGACCTACTGCTTGAAGCACCTTGAGGAGGAAATTCCACTGAATAGAATCATAGGCTTTTTCCAGGTCAATTTTAAAAGCACATCGCTTATGGCTATTTGAGAGGTGATAGTTCTTGAAGATCTCTTGGGCTAAGAGTATGTTATCCCCGATACGACGATTTTTAAGGAAAGCACTTTAGTTAGGACTGATGACAAGGGGTAAAATCTGTCTAAGCCTATTTGAAATGATTTTGGTGATCACCTTATAGATCATGTTACAACAAGAAATAGGTCTATAGTCCAACACAGTTGAAGGGTGGTTCCTCTTAGGGATAAGAGAAATGAATGTTGAATTAAGCTCTTTGAGGAGCTTGCCATGTTGGAAAAAATCCTAAATTGCCCTAGTAATCTCATTTCCAACTATAGACCAAGAATGTTTAAAAAAGAAACCATTGAAGCCATCCGGGCTAGGGGCCTTGGTCGGGTTGAAAGAAGAGAAAGCTTCTCGAATCTCCTGGGAGGTAACTTCAGCTACAAGGTTGTTTCTAAGGTCCTTTAGGATGGGGTGGGGAAAGATGGGAGTTACGTACTCCTCAGCAGAGGCTAGGGTCTTCTTTTTACCAAGGGTGTTTTGGAAGAAATCCAGGAAAGAGTCTTGGATGTCCCCTATGTCAGTGATTCTTTGGCCATTTCCTGTCAGAAGTGAATGGATTGTGTTCCTGTTCCGATTAGATAAATTGGATTGATGGAAAAACTTAGTGTTCCTATGCCCCTCCCGAAGCCAATTAATACGGGAAGCCTGTTTGTAGAAGGATTCTTCATCATTTAAAGCTTGAAACAGATTAGTTATAGCCTCTTGCTCTTCAGTAGCGAGTAGGGAAGGACTAGGCAACAACCTCATATGGTCTTGGATGTTATTCAACGTAGTTTGACAAGCCTCGACTCTGTCATTAATATTGCCTACCTGATCCAAATTGAGGGATTTGAGGGCTTTTTTAACTAATTTAAGCTTTGACACAACACAGAACATAAGGGTCCCTTGGATAAGAGAATTCCAAGCCTCTTCAACTGTTTGGAAGAAGGAAGGTTGAGAGGCTAGGAAGTTGGAGAATCTAAAGGGAGAAGGCCTATGCTTAATGGACACAGATTTCCTAATAACAATAGGGGAGTGGTTGGAAATATTTGGGTTAAGGATCTCACCAAAGGATATAGGGAAATGAGAACTCCATTACGAGTTAATAAGGGCTCGATCAAGTTTCCGAGCAATGTGGAGATTGCCTGATTGTTTGTTGGTCCAGGTAAACAAAGGGCCACTAGAATTAAGATCATATAGCCCATAATCCTCGACACACTTCTTAAAATCTTACATTCCATTTAAAGCTGAGGAGCTAAGGGGTTTAGCTTAATGAGAAAATAGAATGGCGTTAAAATCCCCAACTAATAGCCAAGGATGGGTCCCTACAGTGAGTTTTAAGTTTGACAAAGAGGTCCACAAACGTTTTCTATGATTGAGGTTTATAGAACCATAAACACAAGTAACAAAAAAGACAGTATCACTATTCACAGGGGACACTTCCAAAAGGATCAATTGGTCTGTGGTAAGAACAGGATTGCACACAAAACGATCAGGATTCCAACAAACCACTAACCGAGCGTAAGAAGCTTGGTTTAAATTACTACAAAATTGCCATCTTGGAAACAGAGAAGAGTAGATATTATGCAAAAGGAAAGGAGATTTAATCCTAGTTTCTATCAAACACACAAAAGAGACAAACAACATGTTGAGGAAAGATTTCACAGCTAGCTGCTTCTTATGATTATTAAGACCTCTGATATTCCAAAAACCTAGATCCATGAATGAAAAGCAAAGGAACAACCAACTGGTTTTGTTTTCTTCTGGGTTTCCTACCTTTTCAGATTGAACAGTCCCCCTCTGCCCCTTCTATCAACCCCGAAGCTAAGGAAATGCTAGGAACCACATCAGAATTAGTATAGGCAATAGAAGTACCTGACTTGCTTATCTCAGGACAGGCTGTAGTAGTTAGGCTGGCTGTAGGTTCAGGCTTCGTAAGCTCTTCTGCCCCTTGACATTGGTCACTTGGGGGTCTCTCCAAATTTGTGATCGCAGGACAAGCAGCCTCATCTAGGCTTGCTGTTGGAACATCTTTCTGCTGCTGCATTTTTGTGCCTTGACAGTGGTCACTGGGGGTGCTCTACAAGTCACTCTCCTGGGAAATGGCTGGTATTGGCTCAGGGCTTTGCTGCTGGTCACTGGCCTATTGAAGGCTTCCATTAATAGTGTCTGTAGTATTTTCCAACTCAGCTTGAGTCCCAGTTTCAAAAATGCGGCTAGTAGGTTACCACTCCTTTTTCTGAATTAACTTTCAGGTTTCCATTTATATTCAATAGCAATCTCTTTAAAAGTCATATGGCCATCTTCATTATAGGTGGCCAATTGAAAGGAGGAAGGCCAGGACTTTTCCAGGTCTAAATTCTACACACATTCGGGCATAGAGGACTGGGGACATTTTTGCAGTATGGGAGTCCAACAGCAACGGATGATCCACTGCACTAGCAATCCTACCTAGTCCTTCGTTATTCCAATATTCGAAAGGAATATTATAGAATCTAACCCAAACAGGGGCATACCTAACTGCCTCCTGGTCCCCAACATTCAAGCTCCATTTTCTTAGAAACAAAGGCTTCCCCTAGATATGCCAGGGACCTCTTTCCAGTACCTCCTTCATACCACTTTCAAAATCAAACTTGAAGATGAATTTGTTGGAATTAGTCACTAGAATTCTAAATAAGCCGCATGCTAGCCAGGCCTTGGATAAGGCTCTATGTACTACGGGATAGACTGGGCACTTACCGATAAAGAAATCGATTAAAGCATGTCAGAACTTCCTTGCACCTTGCTGAGCTAGCTCTGAAGGTGGGATGACAAAGATTTTATCCTCTCTGGGATGACGAAGATTGCATCCATGAATAACGAACTAGTAATGTCCTAAGTTTTTTGAAAAAAGCCAGTAGTGAATCCATCCAGCCTGGGAGATTTTGAAGAATTGAAACCAAAAAGCATATCCTTAACATCTTGTGGCATGAATGGAGCTAAAAGCATATCCTATTGCGTCTGATTGAGATTAACTACCAAAACATCTTTCACATTATAACCCCTCGGTTAAGTTTCATGACGGCCATTAGTTGTTGAAAATAGCCTATAATATATTGAGTCATCTCTTGTTGTTCCAAATACACAGTCCCATTTGTGTCTCTCAGTTCAAAAATGCTATTAACATTTCTTTGAGCCATCATAGATGCATGGAAAAACTTAGAATTGGAGTCCCCATGTTTGAGCTATATCTGCCTAGCCTTTTGTTTGATATTTGAATTATAAAGATTAAGACCCTTTTGATAATCTTCATCCTTTCCAGGTTCATATGTCTTAATACAGAGTTGTGTGGATCCTGATAACAAGCCTTCTGTGCCTCATCCAGTTTCTATTTTAAAATATGAATGTTACGATTCTACATTTTGAGAAACTGTTTAATTGTTGTCTTGATAGTACGAAGTTTTTGCATGAGCTAAAATATTTTGTACCTTTGCACCTCATGTCGCCAACAACTTCTGATGACCTCCATAAATCCCTCCTATTGTGTAAGACCATTAAAAAATCTAAAGGGTGTCCCACCTCTAGCCCTTCCATGCATATGTTGAATAAGCATATAGGAGTGAGCTGACATCCCATTCTCACCAAAATGAACATATGCCTATAGAAAATGACTGAGCCAAAATAGGTTCACCAAAGCTCTATCTAATTTTTTCCATATCAACATGGTTCCTTGTTGGTTTTTTTCTAGGTAAATAATCGACCAATTCCCCTCAAATCCAGCAGATTGGTCTTGTATAAAAATTGAATAAGCTCTCTGCTAGTCCTTGCTGAGAATCTAGCTCCTCCTTCAACCTCATAAGTATTGAAAGAGCAACTAAAGTCCCCAATTACTAACCACGGATTCTGCATACCATATTGTATAGCTTAAAGATCCTTCCAAAATTTCTCTTGCTGAAAAGAAAAAAAGGATGCATACATAAGGGAGATTTAAAAAATGATCGACTGTCCCTTCAGTTGACAGTAAAGATGCATGTATTAATCACTACTATGCTTAACTTCGATGGCATTTGTATTAAATAAAAAAATAAGGTGACCATTATAGTGATGAGGATGATTTGTGATAGTTTTCCATTGGTACCGAAAAATGTCATTCTTGTTTGAACAAAATTTTCCTTTATTTTAGTCTCTAGTAGACTAACCAAAAAGGCTCTCTTAGTAACTACTAAATCCTTCATCATTAATTGTTTAAGAGGGTCATTTAGCCCTTTTGCATTCCACACAAGTATAGTCATCTAAGGGGAAACCCTTTGGCTTTATCTTTGTGTCGAGCTGATCGTCGCCTAGATTTAGTTAGACAATCATGAGAGGTTTTTGCTTCAGCCTCCTGTCTAGATTGACATTTTGTTGCTCCTCCCTACTGTCATATGACACTGCAATCGATTCATTATGCTCCAAACTATCTGTAGATTGATCCTTAGCCACCATATCCTGATAACCCACCACCAACATTTGATCACTGCTTGGTAATCCCTCTTGAATGTCATTTAGAGTGGTACTATTTACCTGCATCTTATATAACTATATCTTTTTATATGAGAAAACTATACTTGTCAATGTTTAACATATATAGTTGGTTTATTCCCTACAACTAATCGGTTGATTGTAAATTTGCAACATTTTAATCTAAAATATTTTTATCTTATGCTTGTTTGTTTAATAAAATCATAAGATTAAGCCTATGTGATAAATATACATTGAAAATATAATTATGATGAGGTCATAACTATGAGATTTATATTGTATTTATGCATTATCTTGAAATTATTTATATTGAATCAACATAGGTTCCAATCCATATTTTAATGATAATAAAACATAATTTATTAATAATTTATTTTTTTAGTATCTTAAAAGATAATATGAAAGTTAATTAAGTAATTTGCTAATTTAAGCCAAGAGACACTTTATGAAGACCATAAAGCAAAGTGGAAGATCAAATATTCATTGAAGATAAAATAAAGTAATTAAATAAACATAAGCTTCAAGTCCGTTCAAGTGAAGAACAAAGACATATAAACTAATATCAAGGAAGATTAAAGGCATTATAAGTGTATAATATAAGGGTACTCTTTATTGTACCTTTTGGTCATTTTAATGCTTTAAGTGTTCATATAAGGTAAGCAAGCATATTGTTAAACCAAACGAGAGAGACAAAAAAAGATGAGGAGCTTTTAAAAGATTGGAAATTCAAGAAGAATTATCCTTCAAATTAAACCATATGTAATGTTCAACAATGGTTAATCACTAGTTCTCATATCAAAGATATTTCTCATCTTATTTTAAATTTTCAAAGTGAACCTAACATTATAAAAAAAGCCCTTAGTGATGACAGATGGGTTCTTTTTATGAATGAATAGTTGAATTTGAGAGAACTAAGGTGTGGACCTTAAGATCTAGACCCAAAGACTGACAAAATATAGGTACCAATACTTGTTGTTTAGAAATAAATTAAATAAATCGAGTATCACTATAAGAAAGAAAGTTAGATTGGTGGCTAAAGCGATATAATTAAGAGGAGGGTATATTTTAACAAAACTTTTACACTAGTAGCTAAATTAGAAGTGTTGAACTAGGTGAGTTTCTGGCCATGGTTTTAATGATAACAAAATTTATTGTTTTCAATGACTTTACTTTTGTCTATATTAGTAGCTCTATTATAATGGAATTAAGCAATATATGAAATATCAAGTTCAATAGAAGGGTAAAATGACTAAGGGAGCCAATCAAGGGTGACTAAAGTGAACAAAGCAGAGCGTACATGGAATTAAAAAGAGATTTAAGACAATTCAAGTCAAGTGGACTACGAACAAGAAATAATAAAGCCATTAAGTATGAAATAATTCATTATAATCTTTCTTGTAATCTTATCTTGATCATGTCAATATTCTTAGGTCTCAAACAGTACATAATCATTTTATGAGGTCCCTAATTGCATATACTATATATTAATTAAAAGGAAAATTGATTTTTTAAAAGAAAATCCTCTTGATTTATGAAAATATTTTTATGAAATTTTTGAAATAGTTTTGGATAAGATTTTTCATAGGATTATATTTTATTATTTGAAAGAACTTAAAAATTTTTGAAAAACTTATTTAAGAAAGTTTAAGTTGATCAATCTAGTGTATTGGGCGACCAATGTTAGGTTTCTAAAGTGATTTGGGTATACTTAGCATACATTGATTGAAGATTATGTTATACTAGTCAACTAGTATGCCTTGAAAGAAAAAGAAATTTTATGTTAAGAGTTTGTAGGACTATGTTGATCATTACACCAATCGCTATAGTAGTTGGCTAGTTTCGCATATCGGTTGACCAGTGTAGTAGAGTTGTCAACTAATTGATAGGTCAATATTTTATATTTTATTTTAGGTTTATTTACTTGGTATTTGAAACTTTACAATATATTTTATAAATTAGGTTAATGCTTCTATTGGTTATAAGATTATATAGTCATAATTAGAGAATAGAATTAACTAGAAAAATTCATGACAACTTGATCATGTTCTTTTACTCCTGTGATTGGTCAATATACAATATCTTTAGAAGAGTAGTGATTAATGAATAAACACAAGCCAGTGAGATTTTAGCCTTTATAGACTGACATGTCCATATCAGTCTCATTGTCTTTCGTTTATGTAAGACCTTCATAACATGTACATCCTGACT
This sequence comes from Erythroxylum fimbriatum, assembly GCA_026770325.2. Lineage (NCBI taxonomy): Eukaryota > Viridiplantae > Streptophyta > Magnoliopsida > Malpighiales > Erythroxylaceae > Erythroxylum > Erythroxylum fimbriatum. Next base: position 9,312 of record JANZLH020375234.1, read on the forward strand.
TTGCTTTGATTTTCTATTTAAGACCATAATTTTTGTCATATGCATTAACTTGAAAATGATATAGACATTCTTTGTTTTATAAGCTACAATAGCCAAATAACCTACCTATCGATATGATTTTTCCTTTTGATAAGCCCCTTTGAGCTTTATGTATCCTTTTTTTCTAAACACATTACATGGTTTTAACTTAAACAAATGTCCTACCCATGCCTTAAAGCTAGTGGAGAATTTGTTGATTATTAATGATTGTGGATGCACAAAGTATAAGTTTGGGGGTGTGCATATATGCGGGATGGTTATAATTTATAAAATGTCATTTTATGTCTTATCAACAAATTCCAATAAAGATGCAGTTTCTTCAAACTTTATATGAAAAAAGGAAATAAAGAAGAAAAAGAAGAAAAAATTACTTAAATAAAATTATCAAGGAGGAAATTCATTTTTTTTGCAAATTTATTCACAATTACTCGTTCTTCCTAAAGTTATAAGGAAGGGGTGATTTGATGGTGATGCAACTGAGGGATATGTTGTTTTGAAGAGTCACTCCTCATGGTTGCAATGTGTAGTTGATTGCTAACTTTTGCGAGTGATTTCTTTTTATTCCTTATGCTTCATAAGGTTTGTGGTGTGAGAGCTTAAATATGAGCTCTGAAACATAGTTTTTGCATTCATCAAAACTGATGGTGCCCAGTTTTAAATGAATGTTGATTTTTTCACTTGATGTTACATTGAGTGTTTTTCTTGCTTCACTAGCTTTAATGGCTTTTATGCTATACTATCTAAATACACCTCACCTTATCCTTTTCCCATATTACAACCTTAAAAAGTCCTTTGATTCATGGTTATGCATGTGAATCCTAGTGGTGGACAATTGAAATGATATGCAAAGTCATAGAATGTCTTGATCATGAATGGTGTTTAAGTGTTCCTATATATCTATTTTATTCTTAAACACATATTGTCAAATTCTAACCCTAGATTGCTCAGTTTCTAGATTTATCATGAGTAAAAGTACTTAATGTTTAGTTCTTGCCATAGTTGTAAAAGTTATTCCTCTTTTTTTATAACTATTTATTCTAGGAAATATGAAAATTGTGAAAGTGTTTTGATTTGTGACTTTGATTTTGTTATTTTGCCTGAGGACGGTCAAAAGCTAAGTGCGGGGGAACTTATTGTGTGATGGATTGTTGATATATTCACTCATTAATACTTAGCAGTTAATATTATGAAATGCTTAAGATACTCATTTGGGTTCACATTTAGTTTTAGGTGTAAGTTGGAAACACAAAAGCTAAAATGAGTTAAAAGCATATTCTTTGAGTCCTCTTAATGTTCAAACTCATTTGTCTTTATGGAACAAGAAGGAGATGGATAGAGTGAGGATGGGATAAGAAAATGTAAGAAAATGAAGAATTCAGCACGATTTCTAAGGTATACGATCGTGTATCCAATTACACAACCATGTATAAATTCGAAAGTGGCATTATTGTGATGCATGGTTGGATGCTCAGAAACCTAATTTTTCGTATAAATATACATATGAGAAGCCAAAAAAAGGATGAATCTTTTTTGGAACATGAAAAGAGGCAAAAACACTCACTTCTTCGAGATCTATGGGGGCTTAGTTTTCTTCCTTCTAGTTCGTAGGGGAAATCGAACTTGAAGATCACATTGAACATCTTTTCACTTTTTATTGTTGATCTTCTCTCTATAGAGATTGTTTTTGTTACTCTGCACTTATTGATTTGGGTATTATGTAAGAATAATTTAAATGCTTTCATTGGATTGTTTTTATATAAACCCTTTGCTAGAATCTTTGATAAAATGTGTAATTGTTACTTTTTCAATTCATTTGTAGTGAACTAATGGTGTTGAATCATTAGGGATAAAATAACATAGGTTAAATCCCAAGCTTACGTGATTGTTGCCCACATTAGCCTGCTTTCATAGTTCGTATTATGGTTATCCTACTAAATTTAGAGAGCTTATTCTAGGTTGTTCAATAGCTAGGTTTAGTTAAAGAGCTCATTTTGATTTAAAAACACCTAAGAGAAAACCATGGTTAACAAAGCTTATTATTAACCTACAATTAATAGTTTTTAAGAGAGGTGTGAAAACAACAAGATAATAAAGTATGTTAATTTATGAAAAAGCTGAGATTGAATAGAGAACTAGATTCTAACTCATTCATCAATTTTGTCACTTTTTGGTTGTCTAATTTAATTTGCTTTGGTTAATTCAATGTCACCTTATTTTGTTTATTGATTTAAACCAAAACCCCCATATTTCCTAAACACCGATTCTTTTTGTTACAAAAGATACGCGTACATTCTTTATGGATACGATCCCTACTTACTACTGCTATAAATTTTAGTGTGCAAAGTTAGGTTTTATTTTCTAGTATGTTCAACATGCATCAATGATAATAAATTAAGACTATGTTAAAGAAATAGAATATGCCATGGTTTAACACATAACCTACACATCCACGTGTTAGCTCTATGTTCATTCCCAAAAATTTTCTATGCATTTATTTCAATAAATATAGCCCTTTGTCTTACCCTTATAACACTCGTATTCTGTCATACACTCCACTATGTATTTCCCATGTTATCCATGTTCACCTAACATACCCCTGTGTAATGCAACATGTATCCATGTTTTTGTAGTATGTAACCCCTATATGGTATCATGTAGTAGTTGTGTTCCACCCTATAAAAGGTGTGTATAGGCCATGTTGTCTTATTTCTAATAACATCAACCTTTTGCTTCTCTCAAATTTCAAATTTCAAATTCCCTTTCGGTTTTAAAGTTATTTCCAATCCCCTAAGCTGGGTATAACCTAGTACTTATTTTCACTTTCTCTTTACCATATGTTTTAGTGTCATCTAGGTATTTTCCTTATTGCACTTTTAATTTTATTATTTTCATGTATTTTGGGTTATTTAGAGTTATGAATTTTTTTTCTTATTGATGATTAAATATCCATTATGTATGACATTTAGGGTACTAGGAAGATGACTTAGATAAATGATGAACTATATGTGCTAATTATGGTTGGAGATGCTTATACAAATTATTTTTGTTAGATACATTTAAATTGCAAAGTTGTTTTGCACAATTTCTATACTAGGATGAATTTATAGGGAGCTAAAAAAATGTTATTATAGGATGTGAGTAAGAGTTATATTTTATATAAATAATAATAAATCAAACATGGGAATGCTTTAGGTTACGTTAACACTTCATTTGGTGGTTCATTATTTTGTTTCTTATTATATTGTATTATACTCCATAATTATACATGTGTTCTATCAATTATTGTTTTTAAGTGCTTATTCATGTCTTTCTTTAGATATCACATTATAATGAGGACAAGACTACCCAAAAGAGGAGTCTCTCAACACTATCTATAGGTAAAAGAGTTAGAGTATATGCATTCACATCTATATCATGAGTGATAGCTCTTAGAAAACATATACCAAAAAGACCACAGGCACTATAACCACCATTATTACATCTAAATGAGTCACAAATTTCGATTAATCCAAGGGAGAAATTAGGTCATCCATTACTACTAATTAATACCAAGCATAAAGGAAGCGTTACTAGACCTTCTAGACATGACATTTTGAGGCATTTGGACATACAAACTGGGACATCCTGAGGGAGGTAGATATTGTTGATAGTGCGTGCGAGATCATTTCATTCAATAGTTGGTCAAACTTCTTTCATATCTATGAGCTAGTCTACCAGGAGCTTATATTACAGTTTATGTGCACATTAAAGGTTGATAAAACTAAGATGTTATAAGGCTATGACACTGCCTTACATTTAAGATGGGAGGTAATGACAACAACCTTAATTACAATCAATTTGGGTTCATGTTAGTTTTTACCTAAAGTAGTGTGCCTAGTGTAGGAAAATCCCGGGAGGTACATCATATGTACCAGGTGCGGAAAACAAAACTTTTTTGTTACCGGGACTTCCCGA
>JANZLH020377130.1:0-13290 GCA_026770325.2 Erythroxylum fimbriatum
CGACCCTTCTCCATGATCAGACTCGAGGAGTAGGGGGCTTATGGTTGGGTCGGTCGTGCTAGGCCCAAGCCCAAACTCAGAACGGCGCCCCCGTTCCTCGACGTTAACCTAATTCCTACAGGTATTTACTATATAAACTCATTACCTCATCAGAAAAAAGGTATGACTTCAGAACCCTCGTACTCTCTTAATTCCTAGCCACCAAAACCTTCACAAAAAGACTGACTTGAGCGTCGGAGGGACCTTCCCGGAGTCAACCCCCGGTGTGCCTTTATTTGTTTTGCAGATATTCTCTAGCTAAAGTTATTCAGATTCATGGATCTAAATAATGGCGTCCAGCCCCAGCAAATTCAGACTGAACCACATTTGATTGTATATATGCATTGCACAAATCATATTGAGCCCTAGTTCATTAGTATAAGAAAGAAAGTAGGTTTTTAATTGTAAATAATTGTGTGATTGTTGCAATTGATAGGATGTACATTGTGATAATTTCTTCTAATATTAAGAAGAATAATAAAAGTTCCTCTTCACCATTGATGATTATAAAAATTTCTTTTTACTTGTAATAAATAAAATGTCTTCTTTACTCATATAAAGAAGATGATAATGAATTCACATCAAATATGGAAATTAGAAAGTAGATATAGGCCAAATATTATTTGCTTAAACTTTAATATATTAATTTTGTCTCTTTTTTCTTTATTATTTTTTATTATTGTGATTATTTTAGAATTTATTATAATCATATATTAGTATAGACAATTCATTCATTTTTCATATAAAATTCTCACACATATAGTTCGCCTTCTCTTCTCTTATGTATTATTTATGATATTTAATGTCTTTGAAATCCCAAATAAATTTAAATGTCATGTGCTGAACAAAATGCTTTTTTTTATGGAATAAGCAATGATTTCAACCATGTGATTATTGTTCACATCAAATGTTCAATTTTTTTTAATTTTGTGCAAGCAAGTATTTAACATTATTTCCTTTGAATATGTTAGTGTGTTAATAAATATTGCATATAAAAAATGTTTATCTGTTTACGGTAGTACTTATTATGCAATAAGTGTAAGGCTTGATTATTTTAAACATAACGAAGAAATATCAGATAATATTAAAATTGAGTTCATGTCAGTGCTGTTCAAATAGTCTGGGAATTTTCATGTATTTAAGCTAGTGGTTTAGTGATCAATGTACCATATGTTTTTTTTTCCCTGTTAGTGCTATTTTAGTTATAAATTTGTTGGTTTTAATAAGAAAAATGACGATAGTTAATGTCAAAAATTTTACAAATTTATTTTTGGACATTTGCGGATCAACTACAACATATATGTCCAACAACTCCAATTTTTTATAGAAATTTATTTTATAAAATATTTATAAGATAATATAACAAGGATAAGTCACTACAACTGAAGGAACTTTTGGCTACGTTTTATTTGGCAACGAATTCGAAATCGTCGCTTAAAGTCTCATATTGGAAACGATTTATCAATTCGTCACTATAAGTCTAACATTTTGCGACTTTTTTAAAATCATCGCTAACGGAATATCTTTTATGACAGAGCTACTTTTTGCAATAGGTTATAAATTTCGTCGCCAGATGGCTACCCTTTAGCGATGATCAATTGAATAGTCACAAAATGTGATGCTTTTGACGACGAATTGTAAGATTGTCTCCAAAAGTTCATGTTAAATAATATATATTACATGATAATTTCTTAAGGAAATTTTGATGAATTTTTGTATGTGATAGTATTCTTAAAAATAATAATGTTTAAAAGATAATTTTTTATTGCTAAGTGTACCTAATAATACTAAGGTTAATTATTATTGACAATTATAAGATTTTTCATATTTTTTCATTTGCCTTGTTTGTAAATTTGTTTAAACTCTACGTTTTGTACATAGTACTACACCTCTGTTCAGATAAAAATTTTATGAAAATATAATGGTCCATCTAAAAATTGTAAAAAATTTCAAAGTTAAAAATATATTGTTGAAAAACACATGGTAGGTAATATAAATTTTGAAAATTAAATATTTTCTAGACATAAAAAGATAATCATATCTAAAATTTTAATGTTAATAAGATCAAAATATCATAAATTTAAGTTAACCACTATTCTTAATCATTATTATTTATTAAGAATAAAATAAAGACACATATAAATATTGAACTATGGTAAGCAATATAATATAACGATATATGGTAAGTACTAGAAAATGTTAATTAAAAGTTTAACAATTCTGATAGGCAAAATAGTAAAAAAAAAAAAGTTTCAAACCTAATATTCCATTGAAAAGGAAAAGAAATAATTATTTTTTTTATTCCAAGTGAAATTAGACTCAAGAGATCTGATAAAGGGGTTCTCTCAATGTTTGTATTCCCAAGAAGGCTCCTTGCACGTTCCAAGTCTTCAATTGAAACAGTTAAAGATCTTCCCTTAGGTCTGGTTTTTTTGACACCCTCTTCCAACAACTTCTTTGCTTAACTAAATTTGCAGAAGATAAAATCAACGATTTCTCAGATGTAGTATGGATGACAGTATTAGATGAACCACATGTATCATGCATTTTACCTAATGAGCAAACAATATAGAATAATCAAAGCTAAATTAAACGATATTAGGAACCCAAATTCGAACATATGCATACCCGAATGATAAAATCCATCAACAAACAGACATAATTATTGCAATCGACCACTATTCCAAAACAATTGATTTCCCTAATCCTGTATGGATCATCAGGACATTGCCACCACCTCCATTTCCATCTATGTTCTCTTAAAGATTGGAGGAAGCTTAACGCAACATATATTATATACAATTAGATGTTCATATAATAGCTTCTTAACAGAAGATAAGATACAGATAATAAAGAAAGAGAGGTAATTTAGATGATACTAAAAACCTTGAAGAAGAAGATCAACCATAAAAGGAAAGGGGGTGATTAGTGTCTGATGAGGAGATTTGTTCCGTAACATCCCGTTCCGATAGAAAGGGTTAGAACCCAAAAATATGGTACATGTGAGATCAATGAGAGATTAAGATAATTGTATTTTTATGCTCATGCATATTGTTAGCATACACGCACGTATATGTGAATTTTTACACATATTAAAATGATTGTACATGCATTCATTAATAATTACCGGGTAAAATTGATTATAAATGTGATTATGTGAGAATTGTGAATTGATTGTATCGAAAATCGATGTGAAGAATATAAGTACTGATTTGGAATTTTTGGTAATTTTTGGAGAAAATTTCTGAAAATATGGGGAATTAATAGATTAGGAAAAATGCCAAGTGGCAAGTAAATTGATAAATGGAAAAAGAAATAAGAGTCAAATGATATTGAAGAATTTTATGGATAACTTTAGAATTTTTGAGAAAATGATATTGAAAATGTAGAGAAAATTGGAATAAAATTTGGAGATGATTAAACTAGTTTAATAAGAAAAAAACTAGTTTTAAAGCTTTACAAATGGACAAGTGACAAATGTCACTCATCAAGAGAAGTCTTAAAGTCACATTTCTTTTAAACTTGAAAGACCAAGTTACTGAATGTTCTTGCCTTAAAATATCTTCTTCATGGCTTTCTTCTTGAAACTTCTTCTTCTTCACGGATTTCTCACTAAACTTTCACCAAAGTTACACCTTGCTTTCAACTGTCTTTTACTACTTCCACTTTGTCATCTCTTTCTTTTGCCACAAGAAAACCTAACCCAATCCACCTTCAAGATGATGTATGTGGGTTGCATGAGAAGTTAGGGCTTTTTGGATGTTTTGAAGAATTTGAAGTTTTAGCAAGTAAGTATCATGTTAAATCCTTATGAGTTGTTAGTATATGAGATAAAAATGGTGATTACTTGACATTATATGATCATGAGAAAAATGGTCATTTTCATGTACACCGTGGATATATGGATATCTTATTTGTGTGATTTGATGATCAATATGTCTTAAGATCGTGTTGAAATGTTTTTTTTAATTTGAAAGATCAATGAAAATGTGTGTGAAAAGAGTTTATATATATATACACTCACACACATTACTCTGTTTTCACTATGTGTGGGTGAATTCTTTGGGTGTTTTAGAGATGTGTTAAAATGAGTTTAGAGTTAAGGAAATGGTGTAAGGTGATGTCATGATATGAGTAACGAATGATTATACTAAAAGTTGAGAAGAAAATGAAGAATGTGTAGTAAATGAAAAATGCAGAAAATGAAGAAGTGAAGAAGCTAGGATGAACATATGTATATGAATGTTCTGTTTTTGATGTTTATGAGTAATAATGGATTTTGATTTGTTGTGTGTGAGTTGAGTTGAAATAGAAGCAGGAATAAAGTGGAAATATTGAGGAAATAAGCTAGAAGAGAGAGAGACTAAGCAAAAGAGAGGATTTAAGATGAAAGAGATGGTGAAGGGTGTTGGAAAATGTACAAATGCAGTGTTTCACTGAACATGCATCTGTATTTTAGCCATAACTTTTTCTCTAGTTATCCAAATAAGGTGATTCTTAGTTTGGATTAAACTAGCGACATATGGCTACATTTCTTATGATGATATTGAATTTAAAATCTATCTTTAAAAGTCTCAAAATTTGACATGAAATTGAGAACTGGGTACAATACATTGTTGGATGAATGTATATGTTGTATTTGTTTTGAAGGTATGAGAATGTGTTATATTTTGGATATTTATGATCAAGTAGGGAATATGAAATGTGTGAAGATGATTTTGAGTTGAAATTGGTATACTTGAAGAAGTATCCACTGGAGATGACAAAATCAAATAAGTTAGAGAAGTTGGTTTGGAATAAAAGAAAAGATAAAGAGAGGTAAAAGTTTGATCTGAACTTCCTTGATTAAACTGTATTGATATAGGAAGATTTTGATAAAATTCTCTTCATAAAAGTTGTAGATCTTTCTTTTATCTTTCCATTGATATAAAGTTTGCAATTTTTCGAGTTCTGGATCAAAAGTTATAGAGGTTTGAAGCTGAGATTCAGTGAAGAAGAAGAAGAAGAAATGCACCATCGTACTTTTGAGAAAAAGGGAAATGCACCGTCGTGACTTTTGGGTATATTGAAAATGTATGCAATACGGTGACATTGGTGATAAAAGGCAATTTGCACCATCGTGCTTAAGCACAATCGTGCATTTGAGATTTTTCCTTTTTACTGAACAGTCTTGCGTCTTTTGACCATAACTTCTTCTCTAGACATCCAAATGACTTGCTTCTTGAACTAATAGATTCCTAACACATTATTCTACCTTTCCACAAAACTTTGTAGCAATCTGGATTGATTTGAAAAATATTGATCAAATGAAAGTGTGGGAATATGTTGGAACAGTGTAAATAGGATTACTTTACTGAACATACTTCAGTATTTTGATTGTATTTGGACCTGTCAAATTCCAAATGAGATTATTTTTAATTTGGAGTAAATTAGAGAAATAGGGCTACAAATCATATGAAGAAGTCGAATTGTGATTCAGTCTCTAAGATGTTGAATTTCTGGATGGAATTTGTATATAGTATACTATTTTGGATAAGAGCAGTCCGAATATGTTTGAAGTATATCTTTCAAATTACTGAACCAAATTGAATGATTATGGTGTCAATGGAAATATAAGACATAGGGGAACATTTTTCTAGAAGAGAGTATGACCAAATTACGTCATTTTCACTTTCTGATTGAGCATGAACAGTAGACCCAAAAATGTGTCTTGGAAAAATCTAAAAGTAAGCGAATGAGAAATGAATTGTGATTTTAATGATTTTAGTGAAGCATAAACCTAAGTATAAATTATACCTAGATGATTTTTGATATGAGAATGATTTTGTGATAAAATTGATGGATAAATACCCAAGATTATCATGAACATATATCATAAATATTCCATATACTCACGCATGCATAAATGAATGCTTATAATTGTGCAAAGTTTTTAATGTGTGTGTGCAATGGGTGTATTACATAAATGAGTTGTGCAGGTTAAAATTCTGCATTCAAGCGTTTTCAGAATTTGGAAACAAATGTTAATCTGGAGCGTACTGTGAGTAGACCGAGATGGTCTCACTTCATTGTTTGTTTTGTTTGAATGTATTAACTGAATACTGAATAATTATATGAATGTGATTGATTGTGTTGGTTTCCGGATAGAAGGTTCGATGAATGTGATGTATGAATGAAATATTGAAGTACTCCTTGTATGTGAATTGGATGAAAAATGTGATACATGACTTGGTTGTTAAATGCCGTACTTGGTTCCGAAGGAAAATGTGATCATGCATATAAATGAAAAAGTGATACTCAACTCTAATGTTGAATGTCGGACTAAGGTCCGATGATATGTGAATGTGATTGTATGAGTATATGCAAATGTGAATGAGGCATTCCATTTTATGAATGCATAAAACATAATGGCAATTGTGACTAGAGTAGCCACAGATCAAAACTTATAGCTCAAAGTGTGAAAAAGAGCCTCGAGCTCAAAAGTAATTAAGAGCCTAAGGCTCACTATGTAAAATGAGCTCTGTATCCCTATCGGATAAGGAACAATTAGTAATGAGCCTGGTATCCAATGGATATGAGACAGTTTAGGCACTCGGTCATAACAAAATAACAAATGAAAAATGGGTCTCATATGCATTGCATATGCATAATATGAATGATTAAAGTGTATTGAATGTGAATTGTGAAATGTAGTGAATGTGAATTATGTGTTATGTGACTGGGTGAGCTATCGATGATGGTCAGTCACTGAGTTCGCAAAACTCACCCAAAATTTGCAAATATTTTTCAAAATCAGAAGAATACCCCGTTAGGCAAACGAGAGTATCCCTACAGCATATAAGTGAGGGATAGAGGTCGGGATCAGTTTGCATCTACATTATATTTCTTTATCTTTTTTGTACTGAAATGTATATTCCCCAACTTTTGTATCAAATTATGTATTCCGAAAGTTTTGTAAAATGTGTATATGATTTATCTTGTAATGTAAAGACATTATGACTAAAGTGTTATGTATTTGTGAAAGGGCCCAATTGGCTACTGAAAATTCTATTGATTATATTGCTATGATTGAAAATGTTTATGAAATAAAGTGGACCCAAATAGATTATGGATTTCTGAAAAAAAATGTGTGTATGATGTTGTTAAAAAAAATTGTACTGAGTTTTGAATGATTAAGTACTCTAGCATGCCACCCTTGTGAGGCACGAACTCAGATATCACTCAGGATGTCGAGTACGTGTCTTACGGGAGTGGGGTGCTATATGTTCTACATCAATTTGTTCTTTATTAGGGAGAATTTTACCACATTGCTTCCAACGGAGCTCATTTCCACCATCAGAAACTAGTTGTCATGTTGACATTTTGTGATGAAAATTGTTAATAGTTTTATTCTGAAAAGTCAATAAAAGAATTCTTATTTGAATGTTCCAACATTTTAGCAATATTAATTTTGTGATCTATCAAATAAGACTACTTCATATGATAAGGTTGAGAATGTGAAGTGTGTATATCCTATGAATAGGGGATGCATAAACATCCCTTGCAACTCCAAAATATGATTGCTTATATGTATATAAACATCCCTTACAGAATCCTGTAATGTAAATAGTTATGTAATTGTGATTTAACTTTAATTTATCTTAATAATTAGCTAGATAGCTTTGAGTTAGTCCATTATATATATGGTTTCATAAAATATATTTTCAATAAATTGAAATGTGTGCATTTTAAAAACAATAAGAGTAAACTTAGATTTGAACCAACATTAGATTTGAACCAATTCTCTTGTTCATGATACAGTTGATCCTATTGACAAATATTTAAAGATCCTTGTTCAACGTTGATTCCAATAAATCCCTTAGTCTTGATAGCATAAATGCCTTTTTTTAAAATCTTAGAGCATATTAAGGAATACTATCATAAAGACAATTCTTGAATTCTTCTCAACAAATAAGTTAGATAGTTTAATATGACATTTATATGCCTCATATCAAAGATTCACAACTCCTTAACCATGCAAAACTTTGGATATATATTATGTTGCAATATTTTGTATAAGATTATCTCTAAGAACTTTGAAAACATTATTAATATAAAAGAAACAAGTAATATATTAGAAATGGACTCATTTGTCTTTATATGAAATAGCTTATATTGATACATTAAATGCTTGTTTATAAAAAAATTTATCTTCACATTGGTATATTTTCATAAGTAAAACCAACTCTATACCTATCATTAAAGTCTCTTTTAATCTCTAAACATTTTCACGCTCATCTTTATGAAATATCAACATCACAATCATCTTTATGATCATAAGAATTTGAGTAAGAGGGTACCTCATCATTAGATAAAGCATATTCTTTCACTTCATTTCAAGATTTCTCACTCTCTAAACTGGTAGTGTTATCCCATATGGCTATAAGTGGTTTCTTCTTCTTCTTTACTCTGTATTTTTGGGCTAGTTTATATCCATGACTTTGCTAAAGTTAAAGTTAGAAGAAGAGATAATTAAACCTTAATTTTGTCTTTATATTCGTGCATATCATCATAAAAGCACCTATATCATTGGTAAAATTAGGATTACGACGTCGAATGCTAAATAGCTGTAGAAATGAGGTGGAAAAAGAGAAACCCATTGATGATAACATTATGCATCATCCAGCAGACTCAATGGCATGCAAAGATTTTGATGGAAAGTTTCTATGGTTGGCATAGGATTGTCGTAATGTTCAACTTGGTTTAACCTTGGATGGATTTAATCCATTCGGTAACATGAGTACTTCTGACAGCATGTGTTCGGTAATTCTAGTGACATACAATTTACCTCCATGGAAGTGTATGAAAGAGCATTTTATGTTATTGTTTTTAGTTATTCCAGGACCTATTACTCCTGGTAAGGATATCAATCTATATATGCAACCACCAATTGATGACTTAAACCATCTCTAGGAGGTTGGATTAAAAACTTTTGATGTTGTTGAAGGTGAAACATTTATAATGCACGTGACTGTTATGTCGACTATAAATGATTTTCCTATGTATGGGAGTTTGTCTGGATGAAGTACTAAAAGGTATATGGCATGTCATGTGTGTAACCATCAAACTCATTCAATGAGGCTACGAAGTTAAAAAAATGTTATACGGAACATCGTCATTACTTGGAACATTGGTATAGATGGTGAAGAAGCAAATTGTTTAATAGTAAAGTAGAATTAGGTGAAGTTCCTTTGCACTTATCTACTGATGATGTGGTTTACCAACTATCACTTTTAGGTAACATTGCATCTGGCAAACACCCAAGTAATAATAGAAAGCAAAAGTGAAGTGTTGTTGAACTCAATTGGAATAAAAGAAGCATTTTTTCAATTTGCCATATTGTAAGGAATTACTATTGAGACATAATCTCGATGTGATGTATATTGAAAAAATTTTGTGAGAATATTTTAGGAACTTTGATGGAATTGATGGGAAATCAAAAGACACAATTAAAACTATATTAGCCTGGAAGACATGAAAATAAGAAAAGATTTGCATTTGAAAAGAAGAAATGATGAGTCATACATCATTCCACCTGCTTGTTACATGTCAAAAAAAGAGAAGCAAACTTTTTGTCAATTTCTTAAATAAGTCAAGTTTCCTTATGGGTATGCATCTAATATAGCCTGTTGTGTGAATGTTAAAGAGGGAAAAGTATCAGGGTTGAAAAGCCATGATTTTCATATACTTCTGTAACAATTACTTTCTGTTGGAATATGTGAATATTTTTCGAAGGATGTGTATGTAACTTTATGTCAATTGGGTGAGTTTTTTAAGCAATTATGTTGCAAGACGTTGAAAGTTGAAAAGCTTGAGAAAATGGGAAAAGACATAACTTTGATTCTTTGTAAGCTTGAACTAGTATTCCCCTATGTTTTTTTTATGTTAAGGTGCATTCGGCAATTTACTTACCATACGAGGCAAAACTTTGTGGACCGATTCAATTTTGATGGATGTTCCCCATTGAAAGGTAATTTATATTAACTTCTAGTTTTCTTTTTCTAAAGTTATTAGTTAGTAACAACTATTAATATACTATAGTGTTTGTTTAGGTTTTTATGCTCTGAACGTAATAGAGTTTGACTTGAAGGGTTTATTGCAAAGGCTTATAGCAAATAAATGCTTGACATTTTGTTAGATGTACTTAAATGACATGGAGAAAAGATTTAATAGACAATAACGTAACTTTGATTTTAATCAAGATGGTGGCTTGTCAGTTTTCTCCAAGTAAGGCCACTTGATGTTGGAAAATATATGGAGTTAAAAGTCGAATTAGAAATTGTCCATTGGTGTCGGTTTTGTGAGGGCTGAAGTGGTTAAAACAAAAAAAACCAACAAGAACCCAAAGGATCGTGTAATGCAACCCATTCATATACCGAAAAAGCAAATAGTGAAAACCTGTACATCATTATACCTTAAACTTGGTTTCAGAACCAAATAGAAGATCTCATGACTATGTCTCCTTCCTTACGGCTGTCTCTTCTTGCTCACGGTTGTGTCTCCTTTGCACCAAGTGAGATGCACTCCAAGGTATCCACCAAAGATCGATTAGAAGACCCAAAGGTTCCCAAAGCTAGATGGTACTTCAATGGGTTATCGTTGATCCTAAAATCCCCAAAAATAAACCATTTAAATGGGGATATATTGCTTAATACGTGAGTTAAATGGCAAAGATTTTGTTTCTTGTCATATGGAAGAAGAAAATCACAAATTTGGAAGAAGACGAAAAAGGAAAATAAAAAGCTAAAATTGTGGATAGAGGAAGATGAAAAAAAACAACAGCAACTCTTTTTCAAAAATCAGAAAAACAAAAATCCTCTCTTACTTTTTGACAAACGTAGGGTTAAAAGGGTTTCTTGAAAACAAAGTCTCAAATGCCCTTGTTTAAAAGAAGCAAAGGAACAAAGCATAAGGTTAAAATTCACAAGGGTTTAAACATATCCTTATGTGTTTTACATGGATAGCCCATGTCTTTGTAACTTTGGCATTGTAAATTTCATTTAATAGCTATTTTGTCACTTTGCCACTTTGCCATCTAATCTCATGATTCAAAATAATTAAGCATTTGACCCAATTGCCATATAACTATACCATATAGTTATATATATGTATTATTTTGGTGAGCAATAAATTTATAAGATATGTCATACATATCAAATAAACTTATTTATAATTAAATTTGTTATCTAATAACATTTATTCTAATACCATATGATGATCAACTTAATTTTAACACTTAAAACTGATTTTATCGCCATATTCGTATCTCCATATGATTTACTAAAATAATTTCCTTTTTCTAATCAAATCTTTTCCAGTGTGCCCCATTGGGATCCATGTCATATTGACAATAGAATTAAAACCCCTTTTAATTATATACATCATAAGAAGTATCAAGCAAAAGACATTATAATTACTCAAATGGCATAGATGATAAGTATTATACACAAATCACAATCCCGAAGAAAAAATAGCCCGTGTTGTGGCATTGTGAAAGGGATAATGGTCTAATGAGTGAAGATGGTGATTAATTATATTAAAAGATTGAATCGTAGATGAATAATGAAGCCATTCAAATAGAAGATGCAGATATATCATCACTCTATAGGAGAGATGTTGAAGCCAATTCAGTGTAAGTGGATGAAGTACAAGTCAATCTTGTCATAAAAAGAGATGAAAACTATATTGAGGATGAATTATATGACAATGATGATACTAATTTGGCTGAATATATTAGTGATGAAGACTTGAATCATAATGTAATTAATGATGATGATTTTCAAAATCACGATAATTGAAGGTAATAAAAGTGTCGTTTATATTTTTTGAAATTTATGGTTGATGTTTATGTAACGCTAATATGTATTAATATTTTACTTATGTTAATATACATTGTTGATGTTTGACTTATATTTATGTGTATTGTTGATTTTTGAGTTATTTTAATGTTGAATATTGTTGTTTGAGTTATGTTTATGCTGGTTATTGATGTTTGAGTTATTTTTATATGTATTGTTAATATTTGAGTTACATTAATGCAAAATGTTGATGTTTGAGTTTTGTTTATCCGGAATGTTGATGTTTGAGTTATGTTTATGTGGAATGTTGATGTTTGACCTATGTTTATGTGGATTGTTGATGCTTGAGTTATTTTTATACATATTGTTGATATTTGACTTATGTTTATACTTAATGTTGATATTTGAGTTATAGATATCCAATACAATAACACCTAGTAGAAACAAAGGAAAGAAGGTGGCAAGTATCGAAGTTCTCCCTAGTAACAACCTCTATCTACCTCAACTAGTAATGAGGGATTTGTATGTTTGTTAATCTTTAACACCTATGATTAGACTTATGCTCAAATATATATTTACATGTTTAACACATATCTTCTTTTAATTATCGTCTTGAACTTAATTTTACATGTATAAAATTATCGATAAATTATATATGGTATATAAGTATTAAAGTTAATTGTAATAAATTAATTTCATTTTGAAATCTGAAAAATCAAATAAATTTCTAAATAAATGCTCAATTAAGCATTGCTAAACTTAAATTTCCTAATACAAAGATTAATCACTAAGTAATGTATATAAATTATTTTATATTATGACTCGTAATAAGTAGTTAATATTTAATTTTAATACATTTACTTGTATGATTAACTTAAAAAAGTAATGTGTAAAATCATGTCAAAAATATTATACACTTAAAATGAGAAATTAAAATTATTACTCATATTTTTTATCTTTGTATTTTTAATTATATTTTAACATAAAATAAATTCTATTAAGTATACTTTTGTGTTTTTAAATAAGTTTAAATATATATGTATGTATATATATATGCTACAAAAACTTTTTTTTTGTATTTTTTTGGTAGATAAAGCGGGCGAAGCCCGGAAAGAAGTCTCTAACTAACAAACATAAGCAACACCAATAACATCATGAAAAAGCCACGAGTTCACCGCTTCTGGTGGGCTAGCTAAGGGATGGAAACCCGGACTAAAGTCATAAGCATGATGGGATAAAGCATCGGCGACGAAATTTCCCTCCCAATGTATATGTGTAATCGAAATTCTCTCAAAAGACTCCATTCGCTTGCAAATTCAGGAAATCAAAGCAGCAAGTAAAGCATTAACCTCATACTCTCCATTAATCATGTTAACGGCTAACAAATTATCACATTCAACTTGAATATGCCTCA
>JANZLH020377229.1:0-13276 GCA_026770325.2 Erythroxylum fimbriatum
CGGCTTTCCTTTGGTGCATGTCGGCTACTGGTCTTACCTCTCCAACTGTTTCTCCAGTCAACTGCTTTACTAAGTCCCTAACATTTTTAAAATTTCCGGAATACACCCCAAATATAATCGGGTCGGGTCCCCATTGGGGATGGAGACTACCATCCCCATCCCCGCCCCGAATATAAATGGGGAAAAATCCCCATCCCCATCCCCATTATTCGGGGCAAAATGTGCCCCCATACCCGCCCCGTTCGGGTTGGGGAATATCGGATCCCCATCGGGGCGGGGATTTTTGCCATCCCTAGCCAGGATCCTCTGTTCATTTTCTTTGTCTCTGTCGCGTACAAATGAATTTTAATCATTTATTTATATGATCTTAAATTTTTTTAAATTACCAAATAATCTTTCAATATATTGTTCTATACGATTTTTAGTTTTACATCGACATTGTCCTAAAAATCATAATAATATATATTTGAACTAACAACTATCTCTTTATTTCCATTAATATTACTTTCACATATTTTATATATAAGCAACAACAATAGTTAAAGATCATTTAATTATCTTACAAATATAAAATTAAAAATAATGTAAAGTTTTTTTTAGGGGAAAAATAATGTAAAGTATTTAAAATGTTATAATTTACATTATATAATAAAAAATAATTACATCAAAGCACCATATAATAAAAATAATAAAAGTTCATGACTCTATAAGTTTTGAAACAAGAGTTTTTGTCGAAGAACATATCCAGTGAAACATGAAACAAAAACACTTATAGTTAAAAGTTTTATATTTATATTGGATAGAAAGAATTTAACATATGCATTAAGTACAAGTGAAATTCAAAAAAATAGAAGAAATTAAAAATTAAAACTTCATTCAATTAAATTACAAACCTCTATAGGACATTAAATTTGAATTCAAAGCAATGGATACATCAAAATTGGTCCCACTAAACAACTATAAGACAACAAAAGTAACTTATAAACAAAATAAGGTAATGATTAATTTATAAGAAGTAACAAAAGTGAATAAATATATACCTGAATTAAGTTTGTCTCTTTGATGAATTATAATAGGCATCCTAAAATTACCAAAAGTATCCTTGCAAACCTCCGTGAACTTAAAAGATTTTGCATCATCTCATGTGCAACAATTATTGTAATAATTAACAACACCCTTATTAACTTCAGCTTTCATCATAAAACTTGGTCTAAAATAGACATTAAGACTAAAAAAAGCCCCAACTGTAAACACTAGAGAGTAAAGTTGTCTTTTCTATCTTTCATTGATGACTGTAAGATAAAGTGTATACAAGGAAGGCCTATTTTTCATATTGGCCTTGATTACTTCCTTCACCCTCTCTATGATATCATAAAAATAACTCATTGTTACTTTATCATCATTATCAGCTAGATAAAGTACCATCATTAGAGGTTTACAAACTCGGGTTACAAATGAACACTGCGGCCAAAATTTATGGTCTTCAAGGATAATTATAGAAATCTCCATTACAACATTAGACCTGACATACTGAAATGTAACCTACTTGTCACTTGTAAACATTTGTCTATGCTCCTTCTTCATTATAATAAAGCAATGGAATGATAAGAAATTAGTCGCAAATCTTGTAATAACAGGGCGACATAAATTCCTAACATTGGTGAAACCCTTTCTCTTTAAATTTAGACCTATGCATAATTATAGATGAACTTGGTCACTTTTCTTATTTTGTGCATAATTTCATCAATGACAGGACAGTATCTAGGATTTCTTATTTTTTCTAACATCAAGTCAGTGCAATGTGCAACACAAAGATTATAATTAAAAGAATTATACCTACTTTGTAATCTTTTTCCTGCAGGTTTATAAGAAGAATTATTATCAGTAATGAACTGTACAATGTATTGTAGGTCCAATTTCGTTTACAACTTCATCAAATATCTTAAACAAAGTATTAATATTTCTAATAAAGCTAGATGCATTAATAGACTTCAAAAACATTATCCCTTTAGAAAAATAAACAAAATAATAGTAATAATAATAGGCTCATGTCTTTTATATGTCCAACCATTACATATGATTGACACTTATAAGCTACTAAGTCATTCTTCTCTCATCCAAATAAATTTTTATTTAATAAATATAGTTGCTCAAAAGACTACTTCTATAGTAATCAATCGACAGAGCTTTATATCTTAGACCATAAAAGTCAATAACATTCTGTATAAGTTGGTAATAATAAGACTAGGCATCATTGAATGATATATTATATCATACTACCATCTAGCCATTTCCATGTCCACATTATGGGTTACTTCTTTAAATTGTAAGGCACTACGAATTGGAGATTAAACTCCAAGTGTTGTTCTTGGGGTAAAAAAGTTAAATACATGTCTTCTTCTCTTTTTCACATTAGGTGCAACATTCCCTTCTTATTGGGTACGAATACCTCTTTCAACATACACAATATTATCTTGACCACAAAAAAAAAAAGAATTTCCACTACCAATTTCGTAGTTCAGTCTTTGATTTTTATCTTTTTCATGTCGATACTCTTCAAGCAAAGTTTTCATTTGTCATTTCAAATTATGACTGACTTTCTTAAAAGACTGCGTATCACCTTTGATCTTAGCTAAATACTTCTTTAATTTAGTGATTCCCCCACCTTTCAAATATTTGTTACAATACAAATAAATGATATAGTTTTTCATTCGAAAAACCAATATAGAATGAGCTTAAGCTGGATCATCAAATCTTCCTAAACCTGAAACGACTGAATTATCAAGAATACTTGAACTTTCTTTCATTTATCTGTAAAAATAAAATAAAGACTTATATCAAAATAAAATTAATAACTTCGTTTTTAAAAGGAAAGGTTTTTATATATAACAACCTTACATAACAAATTCAATAGTACATAACTATATAACATCATTACAACTTTCTTTCGATAATGCACATTGCAAATAAGCTTTTATTATACAAAATAAAAGAATAATTGCTTAAAACATTTATATTTTCACATTATAGTAAGCAATGAATATACTTTCATAAATCAAGACATATCTTATTAGTCATTTTAATATAATCATAAAAAAACCTAATTAACTTAAGTTAAATATAATCAAAAAGAAATTAAATTACCTAAAGTCTCTTTTTTCAATTCCCATGTACTATTTTATATTATGTATTTAAATATCCATAATATAGGATAATGAATGTGTATTTGTCAGTTTGCTATAATATTATAAATGTTTCTTTCCAAAGTTTAACTTTGTGTCTTTGTAATGTTATTTCTAATGACAATAATATAAGAACCAAACGTTAATTTAAAAAACTCAAAATTTATCTCATTTTTAAGATTATTAGAATAAACATAACCTAAAAATTCATATAAATAGGACTTCATCTTCATGTCTTTATGAAGCCATTCATAGAAATACTCATTAATAACATACATAAATTTAGCAACACAACAGTTCCCTAACAAAACTAGGTTAATAAGACATATAATGACATGAATCATGTTAGTAAATAATAATATTTTTACAATTTACAAAAGCAAGTTAAAGTGTTACTTAAAATTAAACTAGACAATTTGTATATGTATAATTATAGTATACTATTTACAAAAGGCACAAACAAGCTAGTCCAAATCAATCACCAACTAGCAAAAACTCATAATTCATAGACCAACACAAGTGCCAAAAGGTCCCAAAACTATAACTTCGGTAGTTTAGCCAACGATGGGAGAAGATGATGAAGCAGCTTTGTACGATAGGGGAGTTGCAAACGAAGGAGAAGCAGATGAGCAACACTATATGAGAATCAAAAAGTAATGTAGACGATGGACTGGTGCAGATTTGAGAACCAAGAACCAAAGGAGTAGATTTACGATAACCAATTAGCATAGACAGGAGCAAACTTGAGATGGTGATGAAGAATTAAGAAATGAAGGGTCGAGGATGAGGAAAGCAAAGCAAAGCAGAGCAAAGAAGAGGCATTACAACAGAAACCACATTTGGCTACTAAACAAATCGACACTAAAAGTCTCAAAATCATCGCTAAAAGTCATTAGCTTTAGTGACAATTTATATTCATTGCCAAACCTCCATAGTTGAAAATTATAGGTGACATTTTTCTCTAATTGTCACTAATATTTTTTTCCTACACTTTATTTTCATAGTCAAAAACTGTTAGCGACGTTTCAAAAACTCATCGTCAATTCGTTTTGGCTACATTTGGTTTTTGTAGCTAAAAATTATTGGCTATGTTTTCAAAAATGTAGCCAAAATTTTTTAGCTACATTTCCAAAAACACTGCTAAATATTCTTAGCTATGTTTTTGTAAACGTTGCCAAAGGTTTTTAGCTACATTTTTAAAATTTTAATATTATACCATGTTAATTATAATTATTTGTGACATTTTAAATCCATATTATTGTATATAATATTTAGATATGTGTTGTTACAGGAAACTACAACAAATAAGAGGCATCTTATCAACAAACCATTGGTTCACTTCATAATGTTGGATCCCGTTTTCGGAACCCAACTCTTAAGACCCCAACTGGAAAAAACGGAAAACGGAATCGAAAACAAACTGGCGAAACAGAGCAAAAGCAGACGCAATCAAACGCGTGCGGAAGCAAACGAAAGAATGAATAACAAAGCGAAATAAACTGAAACAAATTCCGACATCTGAAAGTGCAAACCTTAGAAAAACATCGCGTCGCGTTAGAAACCCTAAGACAATCCTGGTCTAAACTAATCCCAAATCGGCATAATTTTTTTTCTTCATTCTTATCATCAAAAGAATTCAAATTCCCATTTGTAATCCATCCACATTCAAATCTCAAATCTTATTCATCTTTATTCAAAACAATACACTTTTTCAATTGGAAAATCATCCAACCCTCAATACACTTAACTCTTCCACATCAATCAAAACTCATCAATAATCAAAATTATTTCTTCGAGTGCTATCATATCTCATAACTCATCAATTTAATCAAAATCTTATTATTCTTTTCTTTTTTAATACACACAACCATAAATGCACAATTCATACTCAAAAGGCACTTCAATAATTCTCAAACACCAGTATCATTGGACCTCCTGTCCAGAACCCATATCGCATTTAAACACATTCATCCATCAATTTAAGTCACATTCATATACATATTATATACAAAACCATAACTCACTTCCCTAATCTATATACACATCCATAATTTATTTACATACTCCAAAAGAAATACATCACCAAATAAAAGTGGCCTTTTCAAGTCACGATACAACATTAATCTCAAAATACTCAACATATGCCTAAACTCTTATTTTACAAAAATCTAACTTCAAATACATCATATAAATAAACACACGGAAGTCTCGACTCGCTTTCATCCGATCTCCTTCTCGATACCTAGAGATGGGGATGAAAAGGGGGGTGAGCTTTACAGCTCGTGGATAACATGTTTATAAATCGAAAAATAAGAAAAAATCATTTTCCAAATACTTTTGCTAGTGTATAAAAACTTCATAGTAGAAATTTCATCAAAAAGCTTATTTTCCAAAATTTCTCAATTTATCAAAGAATTCATGAACAAATTAGAAACATGAATGCAACACATTATAAACAAAATCAAAAACACATAACACATTAGAAAAGGTTTGGGTCGGTCCAGGAAACAGAACGTACTGCTCAGTCCTGCATAGCAGTTCTATGTAGCCGTGAGCATAACGTACTACACCTTCCCGCATAGCGGTCCGGTGTAGCCGTGAACTTATAGGAGTCCTTAAAGGGAACTCCAATGCCACTAGCAGGTAGACGGGCGAAGCCTAGATAAGTGCACTTGACCCTATTATGGGACCTAACCAAACCCACATAACACATTTCATACTTGAAATCAAACTGCCCGGAGGCATCTTTCAAAAATTAAACACTTATAATCATGTCATAAATCAAACACAAATTTATTCAAAAATTCACAATATCAAATCCAATTCATATAAAACATTCTCAATCATTCAATAATGCAACATTTATAGCAATTATTAACACATTTAAACACAATGAATTTAACAATCATTTCAATTTTATCAAAACATTCAAAATCAATGAATGTAACAATTTTCATAATTCATCAATTCATTCATAAATAATGAATTTCAGAAATTTTATTAATTTATCAAAATTCATATCAACACAATGAATTTAACCATTTGAAAGTCATAATTTGAAAACCCTTTTTTCACTTTCTTGATTTTTCAAAAACACATACAATAAATTTTCAAACATTCTTATTCTTGATTTTTCGAAAACTTATAATTAGCTTATAATTCAAAATATAAACATGGTACCCACCTCAATTCGATGCTTGAGACTTGTCCAAAGCTTCAATTTCTCCAAAGCCTCACTTAAATTCCTAATTCATAAATTTCAAAAATCCCTAATTAATTTCATCCAAAATTGAGCATCATAATGAGCATAATCATCAAAATTAACTATGGAACTCACAAACCCATCATATTCTTAAGCTATTGATACGTGGTAATAACTGAAATTAGGGATTGGGGGAAATAATTGGGGAAAACGCCAATGATTTAAATTGTAAAGGGGGTTGGGTTATTACTTATTGTTAGGAGGTGGGCTGGTAAGTGATTGGGCTGTAGTCCATTAGTAAGTCAGTAAATAATATAGTAAGCCTCAATCCAGGCTATTATGGTGAGACAATAGAGAAGTGTAACAAACTCCTGGATTTTCGATAACTACCTATCATATAAATATGCAACAAAGATCTGAAAGAGACGGAGAAAATTATTATGCAAAATGTTGTATGTCGTGTGTGTGTAGTGTGAGCCTCCTCCTTCTTCTTCTTCTTCCCTACGGAACATCCATAACCTAATAACCTACATAACCTTGCATCCCATTTAACACTTAAACCCTTTTCCTACATCAACTGGTATCAGAGCAGCTCAACCTTGGACTGTGGTATTGGCCACTGGTACTAGATCTCATGACCTTAAGAATTTGGAGGAATCCATGACAGCCATGATACAAGACACTAACCAACGCTTGAAGGAGACACAACAACAACACGTGGCTCAAATGATGTAGTTAAAAAGCTTGAAGAGAGGCATCAGTCTCCAGCAGAGCAGTATATTGGAACAGATGCAGCTGTCTAGGGGAAATACTAGCTCACTTAAGGGTAAGGCAACTGCAGATGGTGGTGAAGGGAGTGAAATGTCAGGTATGCCTGCAGCTGTAACAACCAACCATAATCAATGTGAGATGGATCATCAGTGCTGTAAGTTCAAAAAACACAAAAGAAATTTTCCAGAGTTTAGTGTGTGGGTGATGTGAATGCACGGATATTCATGTGTAGACAGTATTTTGAAGTGGAAGAAATAGATGATGCAGATAAAATTAAACTGGCAACTTACTACTTGACTGATGATGCCTTATCTTGGCATCAAGCCCATATGAGGATTGTGGGTTTTGGGTCGTGGGATGAGTATGAAGAGGCAATAGGGTATAGGTTTGGGGGAGCCAAACACTCTTTAGAACAGATGAAGGATTTGTCACAAACTGAAGATTTAGAATCTTACATCAGTCAGTTTGATACATTGTGGAATAGATTGGGAATGGATGAAAAACAAGCCTTGGTGTTCTTTGTAGGTGGGCTGAGGCATGATGTCAAAAAGCTTGTGAAGATGTTTAGTCCAAAAGATTTAAGGGATGCTTATGATTTGGCTAGGTTGCAAAATGAACTAGATAATTATGCTACCACCCGAAATCCCTAACCAAAAATAACCTCCCAAACTTACAACAAACCTACCACCTTCTCCAAATTTAACCCATCACAACATTCCTCTACCCATAACCAGAATCCTAACACAATAACCACCAACATAGTTTCATTGTTAAACAGAAATACCTACAAACCTGCATACCAAAAACCCAACAATTTGCCATACACAACCAGAAATATCTGGAGCAGGGATTTTGATGCATGGAGAGCTCAAGGGTTGTGTTTCTGATGCTCTGAGAAATACTCACCTGGCCATAAGTGTAGCCATAAACAAGTGTTTTCAATCTGTATTGGTGAGGATGAAGTTGAGGAGGTGGGAGAGGATGAAGAGGTCAATACCGAGGAGCTGGAGGAGGATGTTAACCCACACATTTCAGTTAGTGCACTAAAGGGGTCAGTGGGATTTCACACAATGAGAGTGAATGGGGTAGTGAACAAGAAGGTGATACAAGTGTTGATAGATTCGGGTAGCACACACAATTTCATCAGTGAAGGAATTATTGAGAATTTGGGGTATGAATTGACTGCCATTAAACCTCTGATAGTGGAAGTAGCTAATAGGGGTGTCATGGAGTGTAGAGCTATCTGTAAAGGGTTAAATTGGTCACTACAAGGGGCCAAATTCAATGATGACATGTTGGTGCTCACATTTCCTAGTTGTGATATGGTGCTAGGGGTTCAATGGTTTTCTACCCTAGGTAATATATTATCTAACTATGCTGAACTCTGGATCTCCATTTATTAGGAAGGACAGCTGGTAACCATCACGGGTAAACCAGGAAAAACTCTAAAGCAGATTGGGAGTGAGCAGGGAATAGGGAAAATAGAGTTACTTATAGTGGTTGTTGACAATGGTCTTGAAGCTGGGGTCCCTACAACAATTGCAACCTTGCTGGAGGAGTTTAAAAAAGTGTTTATGGAGCCCAGAGGGCTGCCTCCTAACAGGTCACACAACCATCAGATTCCCTTGAAGGATGATGCTCACCCTGTAAACAAAAGGCCATATAGGTATTCAGGATTACAGAAAGATATAGTAGAAAAATTGGTTGATGAAATGTTAGTTAGTGGCATAGTGCAGCCTAGTTCAAGCCCTTTTGCAAGCCCTGTGGTTTTAGTGAAAACAAAGGATGGTTCTTGGAGATTATGTATAGATTATAGAGCCCTCAATCAAGTAACTATCAAAAATAAATTTCCCATTCTTCTCATTGATGAGTTATTAGAGGAATTATATGGAGCTGTTATATTTTCAAAGATTGATTTAAGGGCTGGTTATCACCAGATTAAAATGCATGAACCCGACGTGTATAAGACAACATTTAGGACTCACAATGGGCACTATGAGTTCCTTGTGATGCCCTTTGGGCTTACCAATGCCCCTGCCACATTTCAAGGCCTAATGAACGAAGTGTTTAGACCCTACCTAAGGAAGTATGTTTTAGTGTTCTTTGATGACATTTTGGTCTATAGTAAGGGGTTTGATGAGCATGTACAACATTTGAGAATTGTGTTTGAAGTTTTGAAAAGGCACCGGCTGTATGCTAAGAGAAGTAAGTGCATCTTTGGGAGCAGTAATGTGCAATATTTGGGGCATTACATTTCAGATGAAGGAGTCTCCACTAATCCGAAAAAGATTCAAGCAGTGAAGGATTGGCCAGTGACTACCAATGTTAAGCAGTTAAGAGGGTTTTTGGGGTTGGCAGGCTACTACAGAAGATTTGTGAAGAGTTATGGCAGTATTAGCAGACACGGCTTTTCAGCAACTCAAAAGGGCCCTAACAACCTCTCCTGTTCTAGCACTTCCAAACCTATCAAGGGAATTTGTGATTGAAACAGATGCTTCTAGTTCAGGAATTGGAGCAGTGTTAATGCAAGGCGGTCACCTTATAGCTTTTATGAGTAAGGCTTTAGGTCCAAAACATCAACACTTGTCAATTTATGAAAAGGAGTTGCTAGCAGTCATACAAGCAATGAATAAGTGGAGGCACTACCTAGCAGGAAGGCATTTTAAGATTAGAACTGGTCATAGTAGCCTCAAATACCTATTAGATCAGAAGTTGTCCACTGATAGTCAACCTTTATGGCTGGCTAAGTTATTAGGGCTTGATTATCAGATCAGCTACAGGAAGGGAAAGGAAAATGTTGCAGTGGATGCGCTTTCTAGATTTTTTGGTTCTAAACTGTTGTCCACAACCATTTCTACTTCTTCAACTGATTTGTTGGAACACATTAAGGCTTCCTGGGACAAGGATATACAGGTGCAGCAACTTATTGCTCAATTGAAACATGACCCCTTATCTCATCCCTCTTTTTAATGGAAGAATGGACTGCTAACGAGAAAAGGGAAATTAATTGTGGGGTCGGATAAAGAGCTACAAAATCATATTATGAGGGTATATCATGGTTTAGCTTTGGGAGGACACTCAGGTATGCAAGCTACTGCTAAGAAGTTGAAGTCTGTATTTTATTGGAAGGGCAAACAAAAAATGATTAGACAATTTATCAGGAGTTGTGAAGCGTGCCAAAGAAACAAACCTGAAAATACTGCCGAAGTTGGGTTTTTACAACCTATCCCTATTCCAGAGTCGATATTCACTGATATTACTATGGATTTTGTGACCCTATTCCAGAGTCGATATTAGTGGTAGTGGATAGATTGAGCAAGTATGCTCATTTCTTGGCTCTCTTCCACCCTTATTCAGCAAAGGAGGTGGCTCAGGTGTTCCTAGACCATGTCTTCAAGCTACATGGTATGCCATCTACTATAATCAGTGATAGAGATCCCACCTTCTAAAGTAATTTCTGGAAGGAGCTATTTAACTTGCAGGGGGTGGAACTACGCTTCTCTACTGCCTACCATCCACAATCAGATGGCCAGATAGAAGTGGTTAATCGATGCTTAGAGATGTATCTTCGATGTATGACTAGAGAAGCTCCTAAGAATTGGGTTAAATGGCTACCACTAGCAGAATGGTGGTACAATACTACTTATCACACCTCCCTTAAGGTTACTCCATTTGAAGCTCTATACGGGTACCCACCCCCCCTTCACATTCCATATATTCCTAGAGATGCTAGTGTAAATGCAGTAGATGAATTGTTGACTGCTAGAGAAGCTAAGTTAGATGAGCTAAAACAAAACCATGCACAAGCTCAGAATCGTATGAAGCAAGTAGGGAATAAGAGGAGGACAGATCGTGAATTTGAAATTGGGGACTGGGTACTATTAAAACTACAGCCATACAAGCAAAAATCAGTAATTACCAGGACTACTCAGAAGCTAGCAGCTAAATACTTTGGCCCTTATCAAATAATGGAGAAGATTGGAAAAGTGGCTTACCGATTGAATCTGCCAGCAGGGGCTTCTATCCATCCCGTGTTCCATGTCTCCAAAGTAAAAAGGTTTGTGGGTGATCCATTTCCAGCTACTGAGTTTCCTCCATGCACACCCGAGCTCCCTTGGACTTCAAAGTGCGTCCTTGGTAGGAGGTTGAATCGCAAACAGAACAGGGCAGTGGTACAGATCTTAGTTCAGTGGGAAGGTGGTTCGGCAAACGACGCAACATGGGAATGGCTGGAAGACATAAAGATCAGATATCCAACCTTCGTCCTTGAGGACAAGGACGCATTTTAAAGGGAGGGTATTGATACGTGGTAACAATTGAAATTAGGGATTAGGGGAAATAATTGGGGAAAACGTCGATGATTTAAATTGTAAAGGGGGTTGGGTTATTACTTATTGTTAGGAGGTGGGGTGGTAAGTGATTGGACTGTAGTCCATTAGTAAGTCAGTAGATAATATAGTAAGCCTCAGTCCAGGCTATTATGGTGAGACAGCAGAGAATTGTAACAAACTCCTGGATTTTCGCTAACTACCTATCATATAAATATGCAATAAAGATATGAAAGAGACGGAGAAAATTATTATGCAAAATGTTGTATGTCGTGTGTGTGTATTGTGAGCTGATAGGAATGAACTTTCTTATATTTTCCTATACATTTACATGTGATTTCAATTCTATTTTAAAGATAAAATGCTCAATTTGTGTTCAATTTATGTTGACTGCTAGGTTGAGTTTATTGATATATTTTTGATACCAAAATAGCAAAATTTTCTAAAACAAAATTAGAGCATAATTATTTATTTAGATAAATGCAAAAAATAGAAAAATTGAAAATTGAAAATGGTTTTTTGCGTTGCATGCGTTACTAACGCATGCCTAACGCTAACGCACAGCTGTGCGTTTATAAGGGAGACCGAAGGGTTTTAAAAAGCAAGCTAACTTTAATTGTTTTTCCTACAGCTTCAGGTGGCGGCAATTAATGGTCCCATAATCAACATGAAACAGCAATATTAAGGACTAAAAATGGATCAAGAGGGACGCATATCACGTTAGGACAAAACGTTAACTGACGCGTCAATTAAAGAGAGGACCCAAGCGAAATAAAGGGGGAAGCAATTAAATGAAGTTTGACGGATTGTGAGGAGCAAAAATTAAAGCAACAGGGGCGTGATTCCACGAGGCAAGCAGTGGGAGGTAGCACACACGTGGAAGCAAATTAAAAAAACGCACAAGGGAATTGGAGGGCTTGACGCGGAGGCAGCTCATCAAGACAAAAGTCACGTTTCAGCTACAACAGCAAAAATGGAACACAAGTTGAGGCAGCAAGCTATAACGTGGAGAGGCAAATTAACGCAAACAAATAGGACAGCTGTCGGCGCCCTAGAGGAGAAGATACAAATGGCCAGCGTCTTTGGAGGATTAAGAAATTAGACAAACTAAATGGAGAAGCAACACGTGGGAAAGCCAGCATTTTTGGAGGATTAATCAAAACATATGACGCACGGGAGCTAATTGAGACAAAGCATGAAGCCACTGTTAATTAGCAAAAGGCTGAGACACGCGGACCAATAGGAGAGAAAAACCAGCTAAGCCTCTCACAACTTAGACCTAGGCGTTAGAGCTGGGTGGTGGACAGAAGTAGAGAGGAGAGAATAAAACAGAGAAGAGAAGTAAAAAGGCTAGGGAACGGCGCCGGCAGAGAGAGGTGAAGAGTGTGTGTTGATCATTTGACACATCATATAATGCACAGTGCCGGCGCATGAAGGTTGAAGAGAGTCAAAGGTTTTAACTTTGGAGTCTTGTTTTATTGTCACATCAGGGTGCTACAGTGCCGACACACAGGAAAGAAACAGAGAGAGAGGCATGTGAGTTGAAAGAGTCGGCGCAAAGGGGTTTTAAGTGTTTGTGCTTTATTTATTTGTCAAATAACTCAATAGCGCCAGGCAGAATCAACACAGAAGATAGACGCACCGTGAAGATCAATATTACACGATACATATGACTCATTTTTGGAGTACAAAGATGAAGATGATTGGCTAACTTTTCGACGCCGGTTCGGAGGTAAATCGACGCCGACGACCCGGGGTTAAGTATATTTTAATTATTTTGTTGTTTCTTTCTC
>JANZLH020377316.1:0-13253 GCA_026770325.2 Erythroxylum fimbriatum
TTATGCATATTTTGTATTTTAAGTTGGATTGATGTAAAAATGAGACTTTAGACATATGTTGAGAATTATGGGATTTTGTATCTTTTATTGTATTTTGGATTTTGAGATTGATGTTGTGATGTGGCTTGGAATGCCATTAAAGTTTGTAAACATTTATCTTATGATGTTAATGACATATGAATTGTGTATGGATGATATGAGTTGAGTTGGAATTAAATGTATTCGGAGAAGTTTTTCGCTTGAGTTGATGAACTTTGAGCATGAGGTTTTGTTTTATATGTATATATATATATATGAGTGAGATACTATGAAAAAGAAAGATAGAAATGTTAAGTATGATGATCAGATGGTACTTTGAAGAGTTGGGTTAGCAAAGCAAGCGTTGGACTTTGGAATCAAGCGGACCAACATGTTTGGTATCAGAGCAAAAAGATGAATCGATGATATTGTTAAGAGGTTGGGTTCTAAAATCGGTGCCCAACAAAACCAATAATAAATCTATTGTCACGGGGGTGACTATTTTTTTAAAACAATAGTCAAGGGGGTGACTTGTTAGTCACCCCGGTGGCAATTTTGAAGGAAAAAACTAGTGAAGCTTTTTTCCTTCAAAATATTGAAGTTGACTGTAATGATGATTTAAGTGAACATTCGAAAGCATCACCAAAAGGTTATTTATAAGATAACAACTTTAGCTTCTCTGTTAAAAGAAAATATAAAATAATTAGTAGGAATTGTCCTCATTGAGTCTTTTCCTCTCCTTTTCAGTGCCTATTAGTGCAGGTATTTCACATGGGACCTACCAAGAAAAAGGATAAGGCTGCACCAAGTAGCTTAGTACCGACACAACTGTAATTGCGATACCGTCAACTTCTTGGAAGTGTAGCTGATGAGCCATTTGCTCATGCACAACCAGAAGATCACACACCTGCACCTTGTATGCCTACACCAACACCAAGAGATGTCACATCTGCGCCTATTACTCATCCTAGAGATAGGTATATACAACTTTTGAATATGTGACACAATATTAGTTCTCTTTCAACTTCTCAAGAGATGCCTCCAGCTTTTTATAATCGGTCACCAGTAAATGACACTAATCCCAGTGTTAGTGCTAACTTTGCAAGCACTGTAGGTATGATCTTTCACATCACTTTGGATTCATACCAGTTTTTGCAAGTTATTTCATAATTGTTATTGACTTGTTGAATGCTGTATAAATACATGTATGCATTTGTGTGTTATTTGCATCTATTGTACAACCATTTAAGTTAATTTCTCCATTTGAAAGAACACTTTTTTACAAGGTAATTTAAGCTAATATTTGATAATAACTTAGCAGAACAAAGTCCTGCTTGTGTCGTCACATGGTATTCCTCAACTCCATATCTTTATCTTCGTGTTAGCAGCTTCTCACAACATTTATTGCGTTCTCACTATGGCTTTGGGCAGAGCAAAGGTATTCATAAACTAGTAATATATTAGTCTATTTTAATGGTCAAGTAAAAGTCTCTATTCTTGTCTTATGTGAATTTATGATCATGAATGAGTTCTCCTACAATGCCTTCTTCTTGTTTTTGAGGGGCTTGTGAACAGGTACTGTTTCTCAATCTCCATTTCTTTGATACGTTTGTTGGTTTGTTCAGAATTTCAGATTCTATGAGATTTCCATGATGAATAGTTTGTTCTGATTGACGACTTTGTTGAGCATATGTACAGGTTTAAGCAAATGGTAAAAGTTGTAGTCCTATGCTGGATTAATCTGGTCACTGTGCATGGGATGGTGGATTATAAATTTATAATTGATATCTTCAAGGAAAATAATACCTGTTGTTCATTAGCTACTTGGCATTGGTTAAAAGTTCTAAGATGTAGTCATATCAATTGTCAATTTTGTTTTGGCAAGAAAATTGAGATTTGTTTTTATGCTAAGGCCTTGCTTGGCTAAAAATCTTAGAGACGAATCTTATATTATAGTTTCGTATCAAAACTCTAATTTATTGGGTATCATTAAGAACATCTACTTGAAGAGTTGGATAGTTGTTGCACTCCGTACGACTTTGTAAAAATATGTTTGCTTTGGTGTTTATAGGACACATACACCATAATCAAAATCATTTTTCCTATGCGTGAAGTATGGTTGAAGAGTCTAAATATTCAGCAGTATAGGAGGGAAGAATTATTGATTTTGTGATCCAACTCTTTTACTCTATTTTGCTTTTAAAATCCTGATGTGGATCCAAAACATCCACCAGGATTCTGTTTGGGATACTAAGTAACTAGTGGGAATTGCTGAGGAAGGGAGGTGTAGTTCAGTTTCATTTATTTGGTGGTAAAGGGAAGTTCTCTTCATAGAGAGTTTTATCCAAAATCTTGCTTGGAAAAAGAGAAATGTTTGATGCAGACTCGGTTCAAATGCATTTGGGTTAGAATTAGGTTCTGTGAAAGCTGAAGTAGTTTGTTTTCATTTAGCAGAATGAGCAATGTAAGAAGTTGGTCTTTTCATATATTTGAACTCGAGCTTTCCAATCTTTCTATTATACATCATTTATCTAAGACACCTTGGGTGAATGATTTTTGTCTTGTAGGATCTTAGGATTGAACAAGGACTATGTTTCATATTGTACTTGTGGTGATACAGAGTTTTAGTCTTGCACATTTGACGACTCTCTTCTTGGTAATAATTTTATTCCAGTTTCAGTTTCTACCCATTTATTCTTCCTCCACTCACTCAAGTTGTTTGACATAATCTATGTTTCCACTAACTTTGTTTTCTAATGCAGGATTAAGAATTCCATATATGTTGTTGTCTTTAACGTGTTAATCAGATATTTCATTATCAGCACATTCAATTGACATTTGGTAGCTTATAATGTTAGACCGATGGTCCATGTCTTGATCAACACATGCTAGGGATGCTATCAGTCAAGCACCAAGACACATGTAGGTGATTCTTTCTACGGTGATTATTCTGTCTATGCAAGATGAAATTCATTACTTTCACATCATATATGATTATTGAAGTTTTCTCTTTGTTAATTCCAAGTTATGTAATTAATGTTGTGGGGTTAAGCATATATGTAAGAACACAGTTACTTTTGAAAATTTAATCTTCTTTTCCTTGTAATTACTGGTGAAGGGTTTAAGTTAATCATATACGTAAGAACACAGATTCTTGTGGAAATTTAACCTTCATTTCCTTATATGCTATGTGCCTTGTGATTGCAGTTGCCAAGTGAAACTCTGGTTAGTCATGTACTTGAAGCTCTACAGCTACGTGAATGGATTGAAGGAGCCGCTACTATTTGGAATCCTGATACTTTGCTTTCAGCTTTGGTTAGTCATGTACTTGAAGCTCCATAGCTGCTGTCGGTGAAGACATAGTGTCAACTTGTAGTAATCAAAAGAAGCATAAGAAAAGTCAGAAGTCTAATTTATTTAAGGAAGAAGTTTCAAACAATATCTAGTGTATTATGACATGTTTACGAATTGCAATTAGTGTATTTTGATATTAATTAGTGTATTGTGATATTAATTAGTGTACTATGATATGTTTGTGAATTGCAATTAAGTAATACATTGTCTGCAGTTATGAAATTCTTGTGATACATGAATAATTATTAAAATTAATGATACACTAAAAAATATGAAGAATTATTAAATAAATAAAATTCATAAATAATATTAAATAGTTATTAAACAAATAAGATTAAAAATTTTTATTTAAAAAATTAATTATTAAAATTAAAGAAATTATTAAATTAATATTAATTTTGAAAAATTAAAAAAATACAAATAATACAAATAAAAATAAAAACTTCTGCGACGTTTCTAAAAACGTCGCGCAAGACATTCTACGACGTTTTCAAAAAAATGTCGCAGATTCCTTCACATTTTATGACGTTTTAAAAACGTCGCGGAATGTTAGACAATTCGCGACGTTTTTTTAAAACGTCGCAGATTGTTCAAGCATTTAGTGACGTTTTTATAAACGTCGCGGATTGTCAGTGTTTTCTGTGACGTTTTACATAAAACATCGTATAAACCTTTTACCTACACCACATTCCGCGACGTTTTTTGTGACGGTTTTCTAAACGTCGCAGAATACATTCTGTGATGTTTTTGGACATTCTGTGACGTTTTAAAAACGTTGCAAAATTCCTTGTTTTCTTGTAGTGATAGTACATGTGAAAACAAATGAAAAGCATATATAGAGCTAGATATGCTACAACTGATGCTACTCAGAGTCACTATTGCAAAGTTAGTGTTAGATGACCTGAGAAATTGAGTTGAGGGGAGTCAGACTTCATTGAGTAAGTTCATCACCCTACGATGCCCAATGACATGCTCAACAATTTCCAATTTGTACTAGTATAAACACACATATATGATGCATGACAAATTACATGCAATGTACAATAAATCGTAGAAAAGAAATATCTGTAGGACCCAAGGTTCCAAGTGTAAATCCTCATAATACTATGCCTTGAATGATTACTGGTAGCTAAACATCACAAACAAGCTAGTCATATAACTATACTCATATAGTCGTAAGGCTCTTTTAGTCCAAACGAGCTATAAGGAGCTAAGTATCACCAACATACTAGATTTCACCTTCAACAACATCATAAGTTTCTAATCCAACCTCCTAGAAATGGTTTAAGTCATCAATTAGTGGTTGCATGCATACATCGATATCCTTACTAGGAGTAGTAGGTCCTAGAATAAGTAAAGATAATAAAAAGTGACCCCTTCATACACTTCTATATAGGTAAATTGTATAGTACAAGAATTATCGACCACATGCTGTAAGAAGTACTCATATTACTAAATGGATTAAGTCCATTAGAGGCTAAACCAAGTCAAACATTACGACAATCCTCTACAAAGTTTCAAAGGTCTTTCTATGCCTTTGAGTTGGTTGGATGATAGATAATGTTATCATCAATGTTTTTCTCTTTATGTTACCTCATATCTATGGTTGTTTTTGTTGATATAAAAAGCCTTTGTAGTCGTGGTTTAATAGGGAGTATCTCAATATTTTAGGAGGTATATTTTTCCCTTTCCCATCATCCACTTGCCACCTTAATGTACCACAAATGGGACATTCTTCAGGATCTTTACTGTCCTTCCAAAATATAGCACATTCATACTTCCAAGCATGTATTGATATTTATCCTAATCTAAGGTCCCTTAACAATTTCACTACTTTATAGTAAGATTTGGGCAATTTGTGTTCACTAAGCAATACATCATTGAGCAAGCCAATTAACATGTCAAAAGATTTGTTACTCTATTTATTATAAACCTTCAAATGCAACAACTTGATAACACAAGATAGTTTTGAGAATTTCAAACACCCTAGATAAAATTCTTCTTGAGCAACTTTTAATAACTTCCTAAAATTATCTTCTATAATACTACCTATTTTGTTAGGGAAATCAGTATCATTCATAGTCTCCATATAATTCTCCAAATCGTCCTATAATACTACCTATTTTGTTAGGGAAATCAGTATCATTCATAGTCTCCATATAATTCTCCAAATCCTCTAACATCTCTCCAATCCCATCTTCACCATCGTCATTAATATCACAATCCTCTACATCATTATTGTTACTACAATCAACACCTATATCAATACTTCTACTACCACTTGCTTCAAAACGTTAACCATGATAAATCCATAGAGTATAGATTTTATATATGCCTTAGATTAGCAAGTGATTATATATCACATCTTGACATTGAATGTTCACATTTAAGCAATATATGTATGGACAACAAATACAAAGTGATAGCTAAGATATTAGCAAATCGGATTAAAGTAATTCTCCCCTGCATTATTAGTCCTAACCAAAGTGCTTTTATAAAAGATAAGAGAATTGGTGATAACATCATGCTTGCACAAGAAATTTTCAAAAATTACGACCTTGCTAATAATCAAAAGAGATGTGCCTTTAAAATCGACTACCAAAAAGCCTATGACTCCATACATTAGGATTTCTGCTTTAATTCGTTAGAGGCTCTAGGCCTTCCTCCTAAGTTCATATCTTGGATCTAAGAGTGTATTTCTTCCCCCTCTTACTGCATTTTGATCAATGGTTCTCCTACCAAATTCTTCAAAGGTAAATCTGGGCTTAAACAAGGAGACCCCTTATCCCCTTACCTATTTATTATTTGTATGGAAGTTTTTTCAAGGAGTTTGAATGATTTCATTGTTAGAAACCCTTCCTTTAAATATCATTGGCGATGCAAATCTCATAATCTCACCCATCTCCTGTTTGCGGATGACCTCTTGCTCTTCTGTCATGCTGACATCAACTCAGCCCAACTCTTGCTCAATTGTCTTAATGCCTTCTCTTGTTTTTCTAGAATGGAAATGAATCTTTCCAAAAGTCAGTTCTTCCTTTCTCATGGTATGGAGCACTTGACCAACCAATTGGCACAAATATCTAGCCTTAGCAGAGGTTCCCTACCTATAAAGTATAAACTGTGATTTGTTTATGTGCAAACATGTGGTATTTCTGAATGTGCAGTTATGCGCTTAGATATAATCATGTGGTACTTCTGAATGCGGAATATGGAACAACTGTGTTATATTTGAGTATTACATATATTCCTTTGGTTTTGTATGACTAATTGGATGATATGTATAAAATGTCTATACCCAAGCGAAACTGTCTATGGTCAAGTGAAATTGTTTATGTTCAAGTAAAATTGTGAAATGTAATCAAGTACGTAACAATGTGAATATACGTTATATGACATGACACGTTGCATGAATTGGGTGAACCATCGATGATGGTTCCTCACTGAGTTTGCAAAACTCACCCAAAATTTACAACTATTTTTCAGGCTCTGAAGAGTACCCCGTTAGACAAACGGGAGTATGTCTACTGCAAACCAGTAGGAGATAGAGGTCGGATTCAGTTCACGTTTGCATTAGCCCCATTCTATTCTTGTAGAAATTTATATTTCCGCAAAATAGTGCTTCGTATTTTAGTGGGCCCCAATGGGCTATTGACATTCTGTTGATTGTAAAGCGTTCACTGAAAATGTTTATGAATAACATTGGGCCCAATTTGGTTATGGGTTGTGGTATATTAAATGGCTAAATACTGTTGAGTGTTTTATTATGACTGGAAATGCAATTAAAGCGGGCCCAAATTGATTACTGATTTCCGCGCATATGATCATGTTCAAAACAAAAGTTTATACTGAATTTTTGACTGTATCCAACTGCTCTAGCATACCACTCTCGTGAGGCACGGACTCGGGTATCACCCACGATATCGGGTTCGGGTCCTGCGGGAGTGGGGTGCTACATTTGTGGTATCAGAGCCCAGAAGTACGATTGTACATGGGCATTCTGAAATTTGTGTTAAGTTACATGCATTCTGGTCATGTCAAAGCAGACGGTAGCAACTGATCCCTAGTTTGAGTCGCATGAGCATGTGTAAAGTGTTTAAGTTGATACAAATAGGGCGAAAAGTGATGGTATATCGTAATGTGCCAAACTGAAGGTTGTGGATGTGTAGAAATGAGAAATTGTACATGATTAGATATGGCAGATAACGATATGAGCCAATGAAGGTGTATGGGCAATTAGGAATGGGAAAGGAACAATGGATAATGGTATTTATGTTGTAATGTGATTATAAACTCTCGAATATGATATGAATGTAAATACATTGGCATGGGCTGATGTAGGAAAGAAGTGATATCAAATTGAATACTTTATAAATTGAGTTGAATAAAAATGGAAATTTTCATAGCCTAGAGAGGTCAAAGTTGGACATGAGAAGAATATCGGTTAAAGTGATAAAAGTATGATGTTATGCTAAATATTCCTGTATGAGATTAAAAGTTCAGGATGATTAGGTATTTATGATTCTGACTTGGATGTGCGATAAAATGGGGATCATTGAAAATGGGCAAAAGTACATGGCTCGATAAGGCAGATATAGGTTCACTATATTTGTATTGGTGCGCCTTATGGATGATGATCTCGATATTGTGATGCTATCGATATTGTACCGTCATGGTCTACTTTCGAATGAAATAGCGAAGTGACTATAGTGTCAGGAGGAAGTGCTACATCGGAGATCAAGATACGATTTATTGTGATTTTATAAGCATAGAGACACAATGAAAGTCTCGTGGGCTAAATTGGGTACATGGGTTAGAATTTCTATCAGAATAATTGTTTTGATAACTTGGAAACATTAGACATACTGAGACATTTTGAAAATGTACAGATCAATTCAGTTTGAGGATAATAAGAATATATGTGGAAATGATGAGACTAAAATGTACAAGCTCAGTCACAGGAAATAACTTTTTCTTTATGACCATGAAAGGCTCGACTCGAATGAGAAATGAATGTTGTATGCTTGTGTAATTGAGATCAAAATTTTAGGATGACCAAGTATCTATGTGTCTGAATTGATTGTGGATGAAAAAATGTGGATAATTGGAAATAGGAAAAAGTATATGGTTTGATAAGGAAAATAAACTACCTTTGAATGTGATAGAGATGTGACAAAAAAAAGAAGAAGAAAGAAAGCAGAGAAGAAGGGAATTAGACAAGATGTAGCTGATTTTTTTTGTGATGATAAGTGATGAATGGTATGTAGTACGGAGAATGTAGAAATACGTCTCAGTTTGGATTGTTATCTATACACGCGATTAAGGAAGAAATACTGAATCAAAAGAAGAAGAGTAACTGCGCTTACAATGATAGTTCAATTACTATGAAATGATGTTGCTTCCGAAGAGGTAAATGTTGGGAAATTGAAATAGAATCGCTGGTAAGATATGTGTTTCCATGAGAAAGAAAGTACAGGGCATGATGATGGCCTACACAAAATATGATTTTGTGATGATCATACGGGAAACCCCACCCATGGACAGGAACAGGGATAAAAATGTTACCTAGAAACAATTGGAATGTACATAGCATTAGTGAATGTTCTTAATTGGAAACTTGACGCGAATGCAATTAGGCGAGATGTAAGGATTGTGGATGGTATATACATGACCTAATACCTTATGGAACCTGATTATCGAGGATGTTTTGACCTTATCCGTTATAATCCGATTTGATCTTATCAAGATCCTCTGAAATCTTATTGAGATCCTATGCAATGTGGAAGCTAATTTTTGCAAAGTGCTACAACTGATTAATAAGAAAGCATGGGAACTGGAATCATGAACAACATGGAGGAGAAATCACTGAGATATGGTCAGTAAATCGGTTGATTCAGTTTAAAAAAAATGATGACCAATGAAGGAACAAATCTGAAATGAACAAATAGTGAGTCAAAAGTGAATATTGGAGTTATATCCGTAGTAAAGACTCAAGCATAAGAGTCAGAAAGGGCTATTGAGAGTGTTTACAGTTTGTTGATATAATGTATCCAACTACATAGGTGGATTTGTGAATTCGAGAGGAAATTAGGTTCATTTGATAATTAAAGAGATGAATCATGAGCACAAGGACCCTATTTTGAAGATTAACGTGATCTCAGTTACATGATATCAACTAGTGATTATGATCATAAACCGTATTCTGAATGTGCTTTAGAAAAAGTAAGATGGGATTTTGACTAATTGTGATATAATATGTAAGCCATATTAGTGGTGAGATCCCAACAAATTTTTGAGGAATTTATAACCTCCGTGTTAACGATACCGTTTCGATCTGGAGATTTTGCAGTATATATATCAAGTTTCCTATTAGAGATTTCGATACGATCTATTGTAACACTATAAAGTGATTCATGTACTAAGGGACAATTTTGTCTCGGTAGCTCAAGTTTGAATAGATGACTTGAAATGTGTTATACTAGTACTTGGTTCGAAAGCGTGGAGACACCGATGAGAACAATATCATTTGTTATTTAGGATGGGAGATTTCCATAAAATGATGTTTTATAGCTGGAACTAGAAGTATAAGAAAGTGATTTCATATGCATTGAGATGACTAGAGTCTCATGCGCTGACTATTGAAGACATGGTGTAGAACTTGTAGTGATTACTTCAATAGTTGGAGACATTATATGTGCAGGGAAATTCATTATACAGACCATTAACGTTGAGGAATTGTGGAGGTTGAAAGAATTGAATATTCGATTAAGTCAATGAATAGGGGTATAAAAAGATGTTGATTAAGCAAATGAGTATTTCACGTAAAGCTAGTGTTGTACATCGGTGCATTGAACATAAAATCCGATAATGGTATAAAACAAATTGTGATATTGAGGTCACCAATATTTAAAGAACATAGAAGGTCGAGTTGAATTTTGGGCAAACCAAAGTACTATTAAAAGTTGAATTTAAGCTCAGTATCACATGAAAAGTTGAGCAAGATCCCAAATTGGCCATTCATAAAATTTTGGCTCTTTCTGTGAAGCTGACAATGAATTCGGATTCTGAAGATTGAATACGGAAAATGTGACTGTGTGATTAAAATACAAAGGATATTGCCTTGACTAAGATATTCAAGAACAAAGTATCTCAAATTTGAATGTTAAGGTTATTAAACCGAGAGCATTGATGTCGAGTTAAAAAGGGGGCGAAAATGTGATTAGTTGTTGAATTGAAATCAGTTATGTATTAAGGAACTGACAAAGCCTAAATCGAGGAGTTAGAACTTGTAAATTTTATCGGGGAATTGGAAATAGATCCAATTTGCGAGTAAATGATATTTATAAATGGGGATTGAGCACTGTTAGTAGAAACATAAGGGACAATCGAAGCTCTATGGTCTAGTAAGAGTACACTGAAAGAGCAACTGTTTATAAAGAATGTAGAACTGAGTGACTACACGTTTGAGTTGCCAGTAGTCTTAACTGTCGGAGATGAATGTACAGATTATATTTTGGAGGTCTTAGGAACATGGGATTGATTTATCATATAAGTGACTGCAGATACAGTAAGCGTTATTTTGGTGACACCATTAGAATTCTCTATGAGGTATTGGACGAAAAAAAGAGTCGTTCATCATTACATGGTAATAGAGAGACCCCCTAGAGAAGTGATTACTGTTAGTGAGTGAAATGAATATAGAATCAAACTGAAGTGGCTTTTGAAAGACAAATGAATTTTTGGTGGATCACATTGAAATACCGAGTATAGTGAGACAAATTATGAAACTCACTAGGGAACTAATTGAAGAAAGTGTGATATCTGGTTAAGGGATTGAGAGACCTATTGAATTTATCAAATAGGGTTTGTGATGAGTGGAAAAGTGATATAAGAAACGGAGAATATGAGACGATAGTTCCCCGTCCGTTTCCTTAACCGAACATTAATTTTGAGGATGAAATTTTTATTAGGAGGGGGGAGTTGTAACAACCCACCCCCAATGGGAAGGGTAAAATAGTAATTTGGAAAGGGACGGGAGTATTTAGAAGTGTTCTGAAATATTCATGTATACCGTTACACGCGAATAGTGAAATTGCACATGAAAACAATTGTACATGCATTCATGACATTTCCCGGTATCTGTTCCTCAATGGAAATTTTGGTGAAAAAATATGATTTTCATGCTTGAAAAATTATTTGGAGTAGACCGAAAAAATCTCCAAATGGCGGACTAAATTGGTTTCCGGTACTGAAAATTTCTGTCTAATGGCATTGGAAATTGAGGTAAATGATTTTAGGAATTAATGGACTAGAGCCATTGAAAATTGGGCTAGAGATTAAATACTATTAAGTTCCATCATTACAAGTTATTAAATTGAGATTTTGTCTTATGTGATAGGTGTCATGCCACCTTGCTAAGCATTTAATGTTTATGCTTATAACTGACGAAGGTGTTGAAGGAAAGGCCAAATTTTGGCCTTTCATTGAACCATATACGAAACTTTAGATGGGAAAGGGTTAAAGATGATTTTAATGGTAAGTTCTTCTCTCCTCCATAGCTTCTTCCTTCCTCCCTCCTTCGATGATTCAAGCTTCACCTAGACAAGAAAGCTTCCTTTTGTTGCTTGATTTTTACTCTTTTGTTCACACATAAAACCTAACCTAGCCCTCCTTGAAAGGATGATGATCATGTATTATGGTAGGAGGTAGAGAGTTTATACTAAATTTGGAGGATTGAGGAATTGTGAAGTCTAGAAGAGTGGAAGCTTGATTAGGTAAATCCTATGTTTATATGATGGTTTTATAGTTACTTGTGATGTTACTTAAGGTTAATTGCATGGCTAATTTGAACTAAAATGATGATTAACTTGAGTTGGGATGTGTTGAGATTGCAAGGCTTATGGTTGTGTCATGGAGACAGATTCGTGGCTCCCTTTGTTTAATTTTTTTGAGCTGTTTAACGTGTGAATCTAGAGAAACTCAAAACATAGAAGTTGTAGATCTAGATGTCTACTATCTCCATGAATGTTTCCACAATTTTAGGGTGATCCAAATGAGAGTAATAGGCCCCTAATTGAATCTGGTTCAGAATACCAGCGAGATTGAAATGGGAACTGAAAGTTAATTGATTG
The DNA here is from genome assembly GCA_026770325.2 of Erythroxylum fimbriatum. Lineage (NCBI taxonomy): Eukaryota > Viridiplantae > Streptophyta > Magnoliopsida > Malpighiales > Erythroxylaceae > Erythroxylum > Erythroxylum fimbriatum. The sequence goes on from JANZLH020377316.1 coordinate 12,501, forward strand.
AAGACCTTAGAGTTAGAATTGGAGGATGAGTTTTGGAGGATGAGTTCTTCTTACGAAATGTTCAAAAATGTGTTATCTAAGTTCTGTAGAAAGGAAATTTTAATTGGATGAGTATGTTGGCAGATATGGCTGAATTTGTGAAGGTTGTTACTAACCTTAGTGATACAGAAGAAAACAGAAACAGGTCAGGCTTGTAAGACCACAGTAAATCCAATTTAAATTATTTTTAAGCCTTTTTTGGATATGTGATAGCCATATGAGTCTATTGAAAATGAAACTTTGAATCACCTTAATTGGATGTGAAATGAACGAGTTATAAGGTTTTGAGTCAGACAAGGTCCAACCTATGACTGCATGTTAAAGCTGATTGTAAATGGGAGATTTGGATGCCCTTAATGACCGAATTAGATCATGGTTATAAAAGAAGAAATGTAAAGTTATATGTTAATTAGAATTCTGGAAAGTTTGAAATACATTGGACCTATGTATAAGGAGTTATGACCTATGGAAGTTGGTATGTCGGAGAAAGTTTTGTAGATCTGCCATTGTAGTGGTGTAAGTCGACTTGTACCATCAGATAAGTCGACTAGCACATGCACAGTAGTGTAAGTCGACTTGTACCCTCAGATAAGTCGACTTGCACATGCATAGTAGAGTAAGTCGACTAGGATTCTCTGACTAGTCGACTAGGACATGTAACTTGTCCGTCCGACCTCCGATTGACCTGATTCTCGAGGCATCGGATTCGCGAGA
>JANZLH020377340.1:0-13245 GCA_026770325.2 Erythroxylum fimbriatum
AAAGGTCTCCGGGGTTTTTCCTGTAAAGGGACCCGATAGGACCGACACCAGTGTGACTGGACAATATCAGCATGTGCATATATCTATATATGATTAATTAATTAAAGAGTTAATTAATTAATTAATATATATATTTATGCATTACGTGGCTCCGATTGTCTTGTTAACAATTAATGTCATTAATTGTTCTCCAGACAATCGGATAAGTAGAGTGATTCTCATGAGTGAATAATGAGATTCATTGGTTTTGGAAACCAGTGTTGAAGAATCGACGAAAATTGTTTTCGCCGGAACTCTCTGGATAATCTTCTCCACGCTTCACCGCCGATCTCCATTGCTCGTCCGAATAAGGTAGGAGCTAGCACTCTGAACTTATTCAAACTGTTTTTCCGTCGAAGAGTTTGACCGGTTGAGTTCACCGACCTCTGCATGGATATCGTTAGAGACGATCTCCGTTGGTCGTTATGGTTTGATTTTCATTCCTCCGTTCCGATGATGCAAGATCCTGGGTTCAGGGAAGGTCCCAGAACAGATTTTCTGTTATTCCGCGCGCGTTCATGCTGATGAATGCACTGGGATTTCCCATTCTGGGAATCGCGATTCCCAACATCTTTTTCACCTAAAATTCTCCATAATCTTTTCAACATTAGGCATCTATTGCTTTTGTTGATAGTCTCCAATCCCAAACCTCCTGTTTCTTTTAGTTGGCAGATGTGGGTCAAACTCACTTTAGCTATACCTATTTCTCCTTTCCTATAAGAATTGTTTCATCATTTTCTCCACAATTTTAACTAGCCTTTGCATTAAAAAATGTGAGAACACTAGTAAGTATGCATGGATATTATGACAAACTTTAAAAGTTGGAGTTTACCACCACAAGATAGAGTTTTATTTGTCCAAATTCTCAATAAGGGGAAGACATTCTCTAAAGCGTAGTCTTCTCAAAGAGATAGGAATTCTCAAGTAGAGGATAAGGTGGATCTTGATTTTCCATTCCAGTAACAAGGGACAGATTATGAGTAAGATGTGTTGCATTTTTGAAAGATAAATAAGCTTTTCTGAAAATTTATACTCAAAACTAAAATCTCTTTAAATCTTTGTAAGGTATCCATCAGTAAAGAAACTGAGTGAATATCGGCCTTGCTTAGCAAGATGAGATCATCTGCAAAACACAAATTTGTTAGTGAAAGCTTCTTCCATTTAGAGTGGTACTCAAATTGGGGGGATGAAGAGGTTTTATGCTTCAGCATTAGAATAAGTACTTCCATGCAAATGAGAAATAGGTAAGGAGAAAGAGGATCCCCTTGTCTAATTCCTCTTTTGCCCTTAAACATCTCTATAGGACTCCCATTAATAAGAATTTCGAAAGAGGTTATAGTGATGCACTCTTGAATCCATTTAATAGACACCTGGGGAAAATTCATAACTTCCATAGTCTGCAATAAAAATCTCCAATTGACACTATCATAGGCTTTTTGGAGATCCACTTTAATGGTGCAATTATGTGGAGAATTTCCCCATATTTACCCTTTCAGAAGCTCCTACACAATTAGAATATTATCATCAATATCCCTTTTACTCAAGAAAGCTCCTTGATTCTCATTAATGATGAAATGCAAAATAGATTTAAGCGTACTGACTAAGATTTTAGCAATGATTTTGTAAAGAAAGTTGGTACAAAAATATGTTTAAAATCAGTCCAAGTTGTAGGGTTATGAATTTTGGGAATCAAACACAAACAGGTCTTATTAATCTCTTTAAGTAAAATTTCATTGTTGAAAAATTCTTGCATTGCTTCTTTGATAAATTTCCCTATTTTATCCCTTTTTTATGGAAAAGCCCATTTAACATGTCTGGTCCTGGAGTCTTTGATCCATTCATTTTAAAAACAACTTCCTCTATCTCTTGGGCAGTAACTTGTCTGGCTAGGACGTGAGCGGTATCTTGAGGAATCTTGGCAGAAACAAAAGTTATTAGCTCTTCTCTATTAGTTCTAGTAAACCTTTTGGTTCCTAGAAGCTTTTGAAAGTACACCATAGCATCCTCAGCAATCTTAGCTTGTTCATATAGAAACTCCCCTGACTCTACTTTCGTGGAAGTGATCATATTGATATTCCTTTTTGCTGATACTATATTGAAAAAGAATTTAGTGCATAAGACTCCCTCCTTAATCCAATTAATTCTAGATCCTTGCCTTAATAATGAATAGTGATTTTCCACTGCTTGCATGTAGTGTTTAAGTGCTTCCTTCTCCTTATTAGCAAGATTCTCATCAGTTAGGTTATTTGCTAGCAATTTCTGGGTGAATGATAGTCTCATTCTTGCATCTTCTATCCCTTTCTTATATTTTGTCCTCTACTTGCATTCAACCTCTTCAATTCCTGCTTGGTCGCCTTGAGTTTTTGAATACAAATAAATTGTTTTGTGCCATGAACCTCAAACTCTAAACCCTTGGACATGACTTCTTGAATGTCCTTCACAATAGTAAGAAAGTTATTCAATTTGAAGGGGTATTTAATACTAACCTTTTTAAAAAGGTTATCCACTTAGATAGGGGTGTGATATGAGAAACATGGATCCAAAAATATAGTTTTGCTTTATAGAAAGGTTGTTAACAAGTCAACATTCACCAAGGCCCTATCCAACTTTTTTCGAATAAACTACCTAGAGCTTTGTTTGTTGCTCTATGTAAATCGATGACCTTCATATTTTAAATCAAAAAGTTCCACATCCTTGATACAATCAAACAGATTCGAATTATTATTGAATAGATTTCAATTCCCTTAAGCTTTAGATCGATAAATAGTGGAATTGAAATCACCACTCTTAATTCATGATCCTCTACCTGACCCTTTTAGTTTTCTTAGTGAATTCCACAAATCAGATCTCTAGAAAGAAGTATTAAAACCATAAAAAGGTAGCCAAGACTGTTGAATTCTCCATTTTGAATATCAATGTTGTGTGAATGAACTGCTCAATAGCTTCCAATTCTTCCACTTCCATTTTTTCCTCATCATATACAATAATGATTCTACCATAACCATAGTACTGAGGATTGGGCAAAATCTTCCAATTACTATCAAAACAGCTTAATTTATTCAAATTCCCTACTCTAATGTTTGTTTCCAATAAGCAGAATAACCTAGGCTTCTCATACTGAAAAAAAATACCTTAAAGCATCGAGCTTTGAAGGGTTGTTTATTCCTTTTACATTTCATACTACAATAGTCATGTAGTAATGTTTTTACCTTTGGAGCCTTTCCTATTGCTCCGATTACTTTTCCTCGACATCACTTTTTCAAAAATTTCCTCTTGAATTTCCTCTTTTTATTTGTCTACCAACTGTTGTGGTATTTCTACTAACTATTAGCTTATATTATGCTGTAAAACATTAGTCGACCCATCCTCTTTTCATTCATGACAAGGTCTCTTCTTCAAATCTAGTTTAATCATCTGGTTCATGGCCAAATTTTCTATTTCCATTTGCATATGTTGGTGGTCTTCCAATGGCTGTGTGCGAATTATGGGTTCATATTGTTCACTCCTGTTGGCCTTGTTTCTATCCATTTTATCTAGAAGCCCTAATCCTCTGAATTATCTTTCATAAGTGCAATTGTGATCAACTCATTATTTCCTTCATTGGAGGTCGTATCAAGCCCCAATAATTCCCAATAGTCTCCCCTCACAAGTTCTTTCCCTGTTGGTTACCATCTTTTATGGGGTGTTTGTAGCGATAGTTTCTATTAATAAGTAACCATTACCTTGTCTTCTTTAAGAGAGTCTCCATCTGTCAACCTTAGTATAGGAATACTCTTTTTCATGTCTTTACAGATGTCCATACTCACACATAATCTAGCATAGCCAACACGTTTCCTCGTAGCTATATTTTCATCCATGTATATTGACTTCCCCAAGTAGTTTGTTAGCATGCTCAATCCTTTTATAGTACAATACTCCAAAGGAATATCATGTATATTCACCCATAAAGGAATGTTTTTTAATCTGAATTTTTATAATTCCATACCAGGTTGCCAGGTTTGGAGGAATAATGGGAGCTGGGAGATATGCTAGGGGTTTTCTTCTATCACCATTTGAGCCTTAGATTTTGAACTAAAGGTAAAGATAATGTTGTCTTTCTTAGTTAACATCACTTCTTGTATGCCTCTACCTTTCCAATTTCTTTGAGTCCTTACTTAAATCAGGAAAAGTAGGACGTTTTTTTCATGAAGAAACTGATAATTTCTTGTCCCAAATTTCTGCACCTTCCTTAAGAATGTCGATGCTATAAGCCATCATTAGCTTTCCTTCAAGTTCAACTGGGGGGAGAAGAGTTCGAGGTGTCCCCTACCACTTGTTTCCAGTTTTTCCTGTTTTCAACATGAGATTTGTTCTTATTTGCTACTTGGGTTGAGTAGGTGTAGCCTAAGGATGGGAAAGGCTAGTTTGCTGGGTGGAGAGTGCGTGTTAAGTAGGTTTGAGAATGTTGGTTTGTTGAAAGGGAAGGGGAGTGAGTATCAATTATCATATTAGGGTTTTTAGGGCTTTGAGATCTAGTTTAGATGAAGTGGGAGAGGGAGATGAGATGGAAGATGAGAATAAGAAGAGAAACTCCAACTCCATTAATTAATGGAAGTTGAGTGCAACACAATGGTTTAAGGGTTGAATAGGCAAAAAATAAAGGGGTTGGTGGAAAATGAAAATATAGGAAGGGATAAAACAAAAAACCACAACTCAAAGGATCCGAGAGTCACGAATGAAAAAGTTAGCAAAAGTAGAAGGGGAAAGAAGGGTGGGAGCTAAGCAGATCAGATGATGTGAATAAAGAGCCATTTAAAGAGCAAAAGGAGGTCTAAAGAGAACATGGTCCTATCTGGTGAAGTGACTGAGTGTTGCTAACAAAGAGTAGGATTTAAGTAGGGATATTCCTTTCGAAGTTACATGAGTATTTTTCTATTCTCCATTATAAGGAATATAACTTTTGTTCTTTTGTTTCTTTCTCATGGTATAGAATAAAATGAATGGGGAACAAAACCAATTCATAACTTTGTAAGTACAACATCATTATTAGTTTGTTTTGTGTTAAATTAAGAAAGATTTTAATTTTAATTTGGATGATAACAAAATATGTTTGTTATTAATATTATATTTTTAATGATTAGAAAAGAAAACTCAAATTATTCAGATATATACATTCATGGAGCAAAAGGATATGCTATAGAGTAAAAATGAAACATCAAGTGATCTTTTAAAACAAAAGGAAGGGATAAAGAAAACTTATGAATTTCAAAATTATATAATAAACATTAAGCTAATTGGATCAAGATTAAGAAAGATCTAAGAATTTTTTATTTGTAAAAATTAGAATAATCATTCTTGTACCTTTAAATTGGAGACTCTCTATATATAAACATATTATGTTCAATCTCAATGCATGTCATATTTTATTTTATTAATATCTTAATTTAAAAAAAAAATCTCTTGATTTTTAAATATTTAAAAACTTAAAAATGAGTTAATTACTTAATTTTTAAATCAAAATTGAGTATTTTTATGCTATTGAAAATTTTGAAAATCCATATATCATAATGTTTTTAAAAGTTGAAATATGTAGGAGTTAGACTAGCATAAAGGTTTGGATAGGTTAGTAGAATAAATGATTAAAAAGTTACTAATGGGTGAAAGCTAAAAATTATCTCCTAATATTTTGCATAATGTCTAAGTTAGATCCTATTGTTATTTCTGATACAATTTGCATTCCCAATAAATGGTTATTTAACTATATTTATATACTCATATTTAACGTGTTTTACTTGTTATTTAAGAGTTTTATAGTATTTTTGCTACTTAATTCACTTCAAGTGTGTTTGCAAGTGATAATTGTCTTCATGGACCAAAAAGAGAAGAATTTGGATTAAACCATTGTATAAGACAAAGATTTGAAGTAACTTAACGACACACGACCGTGTACATTAACTATATAAGTCACTGTAAATGTGTAGAAATTCAAAAACATTGTTTCTGGGCATGTATGTTGTCCGTTTAAAATCTCAAATTCAAGTAGTTTTGGAGAAACATAGTCACCTATATGACTGTGTATATCGTAGAAACCCTAGTTTTTACTATAGAAGGATATTATCTAAGGCAGTTTATAAGGAGGCAAGTTTAAAAGCATTTTTGAGCCATAAGAAACACCAAAAATTGGCAATTTTGAATAAAGGACGAGAAAAATTGAAGATTACTTCTCAATATCTAATAGAGAGCTTCATTCAAACCAAATTGCAAAAAGATTAATGAGAGATAAAAGGGAGATTTAGAATATGATTTCTTTTATTTCTATTTTTTCTTTTGAATATTTGATATTGGTTTTATTTTCTATGAGTAGGAACTAAATTGTTTATGCATAGGTTTTATGAACCCTAAGTTATAGTGATAATATGAACTATTCTTTTATTTAACGTAGTTTTATTGATTGATTTATTGTGATTCAATTATGTGTTATATTCCTGAACTATTATATCCAAAATATTAATCAGTTATTTGATTTCATATGATTGATATTGAGAAATCCTTTTGTATGAATAGATCTACCATAATTTGATGGAGTTACACACAAACCTATAGATAGGTCGACATAAATCCTCTAGATTAAGTTCAAGCCTAACAGTAAAATTCACAAATCAATAATGCAATCTTAGGGGTTTTAACTAAAAAGAGATTTCAGTTAATCAATCGAGGGTTAGTTGTTAATAGTCTTGAAAAAGATATTAACATAAGATAGGAGTTTCCATGGTCCATTAATCAATAGTTTAATTGCATGATAAAGGGTTAGTATTTAGGAATTCTTAAGGGGATTCATCTCCTAGGTATTACTTATTTGATATTGACTTTTCATAGTATTTTCCTTTTTCGAGTTTGTTATTGTGTCAATTTTAGTTTAGTTTGCTTAGTTTAATTTTTAATTAAATTCACAACTTAATTCAACGGTAAGATAATGGAAAAAAGATTAACATTAGTGCTTACAATCCTCAAGGGATCAACCTATGCTTGCCAGTATTAGCTACAACTACACCATGCACTTACGAAAACTTATAAAATGTGTTAAAGGTTATGGTACCAATGGACTTATGGTGTGAAGAACTTATAATGTGAAGAAATAAATTTCTTTCTATTATGTTTTTATAAATTTCCTTCAATTTTATCACCTTTTTTATTATCCCTATCATACCCGAACCTAAGACACATTAAAACCTTGTATTAAGACCTTTTGATTTTTACTTCCAGTTTACTTATAAGTGGTGAAGATATGATTTTATTACCAGCTTATGGTTAAGAGTACTTTAATGTATCAATTTGAGAGTTCTTACACTTGTCACCCTAAACGCTTTGAGTGCATTGATTAAATCCTTTGTAAAGGTGTCAAAATTTATGCTTTTGTTTTCAAAAGGATAATCAATGTGATTGTTATTGTATTGACTTATGAATTTTAGTTCTCAGATAATTTGGATCTAATTTGTTAATTTGATTGATATGATATGATAATTTAGAGTGTGGATGGATAGGTTAAGGTTAATAAAGGATGGATGTTTGTAAGATTGATGATTTAGATTATGATTTGCTTAGGGACACGTAAAAACTTAAGTGTAGGGATGTTTAGTAAAAGATTATTTAACTATATTTATATACCCATATTTAATGTGTTTCACTTGTTATTTAAGATTTTTTTATAGTATTTTTGGTATTTAATTCGCTTCAAGTGTGTTTGTAGATGATAATTTCCTTCATGGACCAATACGAGAAGAATTTAGACGGCATAAAATGAAGATTTGAAGCAACTTAGAGATATACGATTGTGTACAGTGACCGTGTAAGTCATTATAAATGTATGAAAATTTGAAAACAATGTTTTCGGATGTGTATGTTACTCTTATAAGTCACTATGCCCATGTAAAATAACAAATTCAGATGTTTTTAGAGATACACGATGACCAACATGACCATGTAAATGACTTTGTATATCCCAGAAACCCTAGTTTTTACTATAAAAGGATATTATCTTAGGTAGATTATAAGGAGGCGAGTTTATAAGAATTTTTGAGTCATAAGAAACACAAAGAAGAGGTAGTTCTGAGCAGAAGACGAGGAAATCACGAAGATTATGTCATGAGATTTGATAAAGTGCATCATTCAACCCAAATTACAAGAAGATTCTTTAGAGAAACAAAGGAAGATTTGTAATATGATTTCTTTTCTTTCTATTTTTTCTTCAAAATACTTGTTATTGGTTTTTTTTCTATGAATATGAACTAAATTATTTTGTGCTTAGGTGTGATGAACCCTAAGTCGTGGTTATAATATGAATTAATCTTTTATTTCAATGCAATTTTATTAATTGATTTATTGTGATTCAATTATGTGTCATATTCTTGACCTAATATATTCAGAATATTAGTCTGTTATTTGATTTCATATAATTAAGATTAAGAAATCCTTTTGTGTGAATATATCTACGATAATTGTAAGGATTTGCATGCAAACCTAAAGATAGGTCATAAATCCTCTAGATTAGGATCAATCCTAATAATGAACTTAACCAATCAATAATGCAATCTTAGATGTTTTAATTGGAAAGAGATTTTAGTTAGTCAACCGAGGGTTAGTTGTTAATTGTCTTGAGAAAGATATTAAGATAAGATAGGAATTTCCATTATCCAATAATCAACAATTTAATTTCATAATAAAGGGTTATTATTTAATAATTCTTAGGGGGATTCATCACCTATATACTACTTATTTGATATTGACTTTTTGTAGTGTTTTCCTTATCTAAGTTTATTTTTATGTCAATCTTAGTTTAGTTTGTTTAGCTTAATTTTTAGTTAAATCCACAACCTAATTTGATGATTAGATAATAGAAAAAAGATTAATACTAACACTTATAATCCTCTTGGGATTAACCAATACTTGTTAGCGTTAGCTACAATTACACCGTGTACTTGCAGTTAAAACTTATAATTCTTTATAAGAATAAAAATCATCTATCAGTTTGCATTCCTAACATTTACAAAATGGCATCACTTGGTACCTTAAAACCTAACTTCAAAATGGTTCTATTAAATCTCCATTATAAAGTTGTTAACACATCATATATGGCATACCATCTAGGCAAATTATGTCACGTGGATATTGATGTGGCTTTTCTTACATTCTAAAAATATTTTTATGAATTTAAAATTATTTAAATTAATTAAAACATTTTATTATTTTATAATCAATAAATGAAATGAATTAACTATAAAAATTCATAGTCGACATCAAAAGTCCCATTTTCCTTTTGAACCCTAACTTTAGAAATTCCAAATACATATCATATGCAACTCCATTTGTCAAAAAATTTAAACCAGTCCTTTTTCCATGTCAAACCACATCCTTGTTTCCTCCTTACAAAACAAGGTACGTTTGGATTAGCTCTTAGAAGAATTATTAATCTCTACAAAAGCTTTAAAGGCACTCTAAAAATGACAAAAACTAATTAATGATAAGAAATATACAGTAACCAAAGTATTAAACATGTTTATTGGAATTAGAGAATACTGGCTATATACCTAACTACGATTCTTAAGAAAGCAATGGTCATTATAGAGAGAAAAGAAAATGAGAGAAACCATCTAAATAAAAAGACTAAGCTACTATTAGCGATAAAGTCAAAAAGGTTAAATAAAAGAAAATGTAGAGTGAGGAGTATAAGGAAAATAGAACTAGCAAGGAGAAAGAAATGAGCTGAACAAAACGAACAACACATAACCATAAAGGGAGCAGTGAGATTGTTAAAATAAAATAGTCATAAAGTTGCATTTTTTTCTAGGTTCTTTATTTCAAGATCTCTTGGACCATATCTTTTATATTTCAATATGAAAGGTTTTATAGTTTCATATTTTTTGTTCTACATGATTTAACTTATCCTTTTCTTTTCTTGTATTTTTGGCATTAGTAGCTTTTCTCAAGTATTAAAATCTAAAATATGTTGACTAAGATTTTTGTTACTAATCCAACTATGAATATTCCTTACATCAACCTCTTACTCATACAAGTTGCAAGGAGGAACCAAGGATTTGCCTCTATTTTCCTATATTTATAACTATACATGATATGCCTTAAACTATCCAATGTGTCTAAAGAATCAAGTTTAATTTGTTGGCAAAAGGAGTTACATGTAATTAGCATTTATAATTTATAAATTTAGGATTTGAAGGGAAAACGAGATTTTTTTTATCAACTATGCTTTCTTAAAGTGAATTCATCTTATTTATTGATTATAAATAATAAAAAATAATAATTTCAAAGTTAAAAATATTTTTAAATAAATTTCATTTAAAAAAGTAACATCAACATTTATATATCCCAATTTTCCTAGCAAACTTGTCACGTGTAATAGGTTAATGGCCCTATAAAAGAGATTTAACAAAATTCTAATAAAGTTAGAATTTATAGTGTAAATACAAATATTTTCTAAACATTATGATGTAAACTAGTTCTAGAGATAATGACAAGGGCTCACATAGATGTTTGATGAAATATTAAAGGCAATTTATACATTTGGCCTTGCAAAATAGGTTGTTCATAGCTTAATAGCAATAAGCTAGCTAGTAGGACAATTAGTAAACAATTAGCTAGTTGAAGGGTTATGATCGACTAACTGATGATTATTTAGTTTTGGATATTAAAGGGAGATTTCTTCTAGTACCCAAATTAAATGTGCTTTGATTAATTGAAGGCATATGGTCAACTAGTTGATCCTACTTGAAACTATTCATATAAATGATTATTTTGTATCTCTAACAAATATTTGATAGCATTTAGGCTATAAATACATGATTTTTTGGTTGATGGACAACTTATAAGGCATTTTATTGTTACAATAACATATTTAAGAGAGTTTTCAAACACTCATAGGAAATACATTCATTATGAGTTAGATTTTAACCCGAGAAAAATAAAGTGAGGAAGCAAAGTTTAAGGGATTGATTTTAGTGCAATTTGGGATTAAAAAAGGTTATTGGTTCCTTTTCACAATTCAAGAAAGATTGTAAAAAGATTAATCTTTATTCTAGAAAAATAAAGAGACATGTTGATTGAGCCAAGTTTACTTTATAAATTGGCCGCATTTTCTTAACTGTTTATGCCGCATTTTCTTAACTGTTTATGCACTCGTTTATTCCTAATTGATGACTTTTGCGCTTAAATTGGTTCCTATTAACAAGCTCTCGTAATTTGCAAATTGTCAGTACATTGTCATAATTTGATATTAATTTCTCTATAATTTTCATAAGGACAATTGATACTGCAAGTGTTTTATTTTGTAGGAACAAGGAGTCAACGACGAAAGAAGTCAACAGGTCGTGAGCTCCCTTCTGTTCGTCGTGACGAGCAATCCACACGTCGCGCCGAATATTAATTCGTGACGAGCAATCCACTGCTACACGTGACGAGCAATCCACTGCTAGACGTCGCAACGAATATTAATTCGTTAGTCGCGACGAACAAGCCAATTCCACACGTCGCGCCGAATATTAATTCATTCGTCGCGATGAATGTCGAATACCCGGACAAAAAATGGCAAATTCCCTACTGTTTTGACCCGGCCCGAGCTCAACCTCTATATAAGTTGCCGAATTAGGTCAAAACCAGAGGTCGGCCACACTCGAGCACTCTGTCTTTACGTTTCTAATAGGTTTTCTTTTTGTTTTTGTTTTGCAGATTCGACAGCCACCGACGACGGACGATCATCGACCGCAACACCTACATCCTTCATCCTCAAGCATCGTTTCTACACAGCTGCTTTCACCGATCGTTGGAGTCATGTATAGCTTCGGATTTCCAGCAGTGATGGAGTTCTCCGACGTTATGCGTGGCTAGGTTTCCGATCTCTTAAGAATGTAGCAAGGGTTTGAGTTCACCTAGAGCTTCAAAGGGGGGTAATCACCAATGTCTGAAGTTTAGTTATATTTCTGTATTGCTCTGAGTTAGAGACTACATCGGTATAGCTAGATTAGCATGGGTAATAGTTTTATCCGTATGTTGAACATTGTGTTGAGATTTGGATATGGTTGTTTGTAGATTTTCAGTGCTTAATACATGAAGTCTCATGTATGTCATTTGGATTTTGCATAAACCTACTTAATCTGCCTAGTTGTGTTTGATTGAGTTGGCTTTGTTTTCATTCGGTTGACCTATTGCAATTGCTTGTCCAATTTTCACACTAAGGTTTTTAACAAAGATTTAAAGAATCGAGTTGATTAATTAGATCTTTGGACTTAAAGAGTTTTTAAGGTTGATCTTTCGAAACTTAGTGGATTCCAACCCCGAAAATCATTTTGAACAGTGATAACCTAAGCCCATTTTCAAGAGGACTTTAGAAATTTGATTTCAATCTTAGTTTTTCCTAATTCTTCTAATTCCCAAAATCTAAAAAGATTCTTTTATACTTTTCTTTTCTTTAATTTTGATCAACCAATCAAAACCCCTTTTTAATTGCTTTAATTGCATAATTCAACTTTGGTTAGTTTTTGAATCAATTTCCATCAGTTCCAACAAGAGAGACGACCCGAAGTTCAGCTTGCTGCAATCTTGGAATTTAATTATTTTGACCGGTTTCTAAGGTCAATTTTCGAATCGAACAACAGAGCCGCGATCACTCTTATTTCATGGAGTTTTATTATAAAGGATATTTTGATCATGTGAAGTGTGATAGAGATTGAAATTATTGAGATATCATGAGTAGTTGAAATCGATCGTATTGAGGTGTTAAGAATGGCTAAAACAGCATTGGTGATGACAGCAATTGATTGATAATGATTGCATGAACAGTATTGATGATAGTAGCCAGGAATCTTCTTTTGAAGAAGAGTTTCATTGAATTAGGTTGAACAGATTAGATAGTTTATATCAAGAATGATCAATAAAAGAGCAAATAAAAAATGAATATGAAATGAATCGAAAGTGAATTTTGGAGTCATATCCCTAGTGGAGACTCAAGCATCAGAGATGGAGTATGCACAGGAGATTATAAATTAAATTTTGACGAATGTATTATCAATATAGGAAGTTAAGTTTGCAAATAAGTTGAAATGTGTGAAGAAATCAGTATGAATGAGCATATAGAAGAATAAGACAATGCGAAATCAGAGAAAATTTAATGAATTGAGAAAATCATTGGAGAAAGGTAAGTCAATTGGAAGATCGAAAATG
>JANZLH020377354.1:0-13244 GCA_026770325.2 Erythroxylum fimbriatum
ATTTGTATGTATTCAATACTAACAATTAGCATGGCATGCATATAACATCAATGTTAACATTTTCTAATCATATTAAAAAATCATGCATGGCATTTAAATTGAAAACATGCAAAAATTGATTCCTGCCGACCTACTGACCAACCGACCGACCGACCATGCCCAGCATTGGTCGATCGAAGCTGATCCAGTGCGAGCCGACCGAGCGAGAGTAAGTGCTGTCCGACCTATCGATCGCACGGGCTCTAGATAAACACCAACACGAAACCACAACTCTGAAAAATTCCAGCAATGTTATCTTTAAGAAGATGCAGAAAAATCAAAAGCTCACGCCCACTGCTTTGTTTCTTATCTAACGCCCATGCTACGTGTCTTGTCTAATGCCCACGATATTTTTCAACTTATAAAAGCATGCACATGTAGCTGTGTTTTTCAATAACAATTAACCCACGCAGCATTGTCATTGTTGCATCTTCACATAAGATTAACTCTGTTGCTGGGATAGAGATGTAGATTGAATCTAAGATAGAGACGTGCATACCACACTTTAAGCAAGAAGGATTTCACTTCAGCCACATTGTCCCAATTACCAACACGCACTCCATTTTTATAACACCAGCTCACTTCAGTAGATATCAACAACGTGAGTCACAAAATGGAGCAAACACCCAAAGAGCAAGATACGTTCTTTAGCTATACCTAATCATATGCGCCGCACACACACCTCTTGCTTTTTTAACACCCACTGCACACACTCCTCTCTTACTTTATATGCCCAACGCAGTATCTATTTTATTAGACAACTAGCTCACATAAACTATATCCCACACATACGCATGTCAACTTTTTACTGCACACGCACACCCTTCAGTGTTCAACCCACATAAGAAACACACTCAAGAAAAGAGTTCTACATCAACCACTCAACATCAACGTATCAGATACAAATATGCAATTACCTCTTCCTTCTGTTTTTATCAAGATAACTAGCAAGAGCCTTTTTGTGAAACAACCACTTCACCGAACTATATAGCTATCGTGTGAGTTTCATGTCCTTCCCATGTCCTTCATTGTCGTTTAGTGAAATTTTTTGTGTGGTTTTCGTATTGCTTACAAACTTCCTTGCACTAATGAGCTTATTATTGCATGTGGTTCTAGTGAATTCACATTTTCCTTTCCATTTGGCTAGTGGTGGAGGCATTCCTATAGAAGTGTGGGTAAATTAATAGCGAATATGGTCCCTCAAGTTCCTCTGGTAAGTCTGTATGTTCCTCTGTAGTTCCTTTGAATTGAAATTCTGTAAAAAAAATTATGCAAAAAACATAATTTTGGCCCACGATAGTGGAAAAATGGAAAATAGCAAAGAATAGAGGAACAAGGTCTTGGAACTTATTTTCTATTGATTCGAATTTTTTGTGGACACTCAAAATGTTCCATTTAGTTCCCTATATAAAGAAATACAAAACATTCAAAATTAGACTTCTGCAGAATATAACTTTCTTCTACAATATTACCTATTTTAAGCTAACAACTTTCCTTCCTCCAATATTACCTATTTAAGCTAAAATAATACCTCTAGCAACTTAAAGGTACAAAACATAATAACAACAAAACAGAAATATTTGATATGCTATTTCAGCATTGATCAACATGCCAACACACCAAAAATTTGTCCAACTCCATTCCTATGAACAAAACAACTTTAAACAAACAAACCTAAAATCTAGTTACAACAAATCTCTGCTTCCTTTTACTTTTTTTGCAGCAACTTCCTTTTTCCCAGCTTAGACAACAAAAGTTGCAGAGGAGTTTAGCTTGCAAATTCATCTTCTCCAACATACTCCTCCTTGAATTTTCCATAACAAACTCCCAGCATTTCTTTCAATTTATCAATTCTTCCACGAGCTAACGATTTGGTAAACAAGTCGGCCAATTGACTTTTAGATTGGCAAAATACAATCTGGATTTCACAGATTCACGAATGGCATGAAATTTTATGTTGATGTGCTTGGTTCTACCATGAAAAATCGGGTTTTCTGCAATTGTGATTGCAAACTTGTTATCGTAAAACAAAACAGTAGACTCTAATTGTTTGAAACTCAAATTAGACATCATATTTCGTAATCATACAGCTTAGTTCACAGCTCCTGCCAAGGCGACGTACTCGGCTTCAGCTGAGGATTGAGCCACCACCGACTGCTTCTTGGAATTCTAGCATATTGGACTTGAACCGAGGGTAAAGACATACCTAGAGGTGCTCTTCATATCATTGATGCTTCCTGCTTAGTCAGAATCCGAAAACCCTTGCAAGGATACTGAAATTCCTCTTTCATACAAAACTCGATTGTTGATTGTCCCTTTAATGAACTTGAGAACTCATTTAGTAGCACATAAATGCAATTCACTTGGTTCGGACATAAATCTTGATAAAAAACTTGTAGAAAACATAATATTGAACCTGGAAGCTGTCAAATACAGCAAACTTCCCATAATGCTTCGAAATACTTGTGGATACTTCAGCTTCTTTCCAGATTCCTTTGAAAATTTGTGACCAATAGTGAGGTCGTTTCCTTGCAATTCTGCAATTTGAATCTTTTCAAAAGATAAAGAGCATATTTTTATTGTGAAATATAAATTCCCACTGGCCCTTGGCTTACTTCCAGACCGGGGAAGTAATTCATCAACCCAAGGTCTGACATCTCAAATGAACAATTTGAAATTGGTTATTTCATCCTAATTTGAGCCTATAATCAGCAGGTTATCGACATAAACTGAAATGAGTAGCAGAATTTCACTTTGGTCTTCCTTTATGTAGAGTGTTGCTTCATTCAAGCTCCTCCTGAAACCTGAATTTATGAGATATGTGTCAATCTTTTGGTACCAGGTATAACGCCTTCTTTAGCCTGTAAACTTTTTATAAAGCAAGTTCGAATCCTTTCGGTTGTTGGACATAGATTTCTTCTTCAAGCTCTCCATTGAGGAAAGTTGACTTCACGTCGAGATGGAAAACAATCCATCCTTTCTGACCAGCAATTGCTAACAGCAGCCTTATGGTGTCATGATGAGCAACTGGCGCAAACATTTCTACATAATCGACACCTGCAATTTGTACAAAGCCCTTAACAACCAATCGAGCTTTGTGTTTGAAGATTGAGCCATCCAGATTGAACTTGGTTCTGAATATCCACTTGACTCCTATGGCTTTTCTTCCTACTAGTAAATTTGAAAGTTGCTAGGTGTTATTCTTTTCAATCACAGCAATCTCATGTCGCATAGCTTGCATCCATTCTAGAACTTGAGCAGCTTCTGAAAATTTGGCTAGTTCGGCATAGACATAATTGCATCTTTCATAGATATTTGCCAAAGAGCTTGTTCGAATGACAGCTACATCAGTTGTATCCTCGATTGAGAATTCTGCTTCTGCTTGAATTTGAGAAAGTTGGTCAAGATCATCAACTTCTGCATCAGAATACTTCTATGGTTCTTTGCATTCAAAATCTCATAATTGATCTTCATCCACCTGAATATCTCTACTAATAACAATTTTGTTCAAGATTGGATCATAGATCCTGAATCCTTTGACTTCTGTTGAATAGCCAATGAAGATTCCTTTGGCAACCCTTTCATCTAGCTTCAAACTCTTCTCTGCAGGAATGTGATAAAAACAAAGAGATCCAAAAATTTTCAGATTTTGGACCGAAGGTTTATTGCCTGTCTATGCTTGGAACGGTGTCATTTGATTGACAGCCTTCGTTTGCAGGCGATTCGGCAAGAATACAGCAGTAGCAGTAGCTTCTGCCCCAGATTTTTTTAGGAAATTCTTTTGTCAAACAGCATGCTTCGAGCCATCTCTATAATGGTTCTATTCCTGCGCTTAGAGACTCCATTCTGTTGTGGAGTATAGGCTACAGTTAGTTGATGGACGATTCTTGAAGCTTTGTAAAAATTCTGGAATGCAGTTGAAACGTATTCACTGCAATTGTCAGTCTAGAGAACTTTGATGTAACTGCTGCTTTGATTTTCTACCAGGGATTTGAAGCTTTTGAATGTTGTAAACACTTCATTTTTAGCCTTCAAGAAATATATCCAGGTCATCCTGGTGAGATCGGCAATAAACAGTGCAAAATACCTGCTTCCATTTAAAGAATTAACTTGCATCGAGCCACAAATATCAGAGTGGACAATCTCAAGCTTGTGCTTGGCTCTACTGACTCCTCCTTTTGGAAATGGCTTCCTGACTTGTCGTATAAAGGCACATCTAGCACATACAAGAGCCGCTTCAATGATTTCTGGCAGATCTTGCACAAACTCCGCTTTGGACATAGCTTGCAATTTTTTGAAACTCATATGGCCGAGTCTCCTATGCCAAAGTTGGCTACCTTCTTCCTTCGCTACGCTTACTGTTCCTGTAGCTAGTTCCAGGTTTATCAAGAAACTTCTTCCTGACATTTTGACTGTTGCAATCTCCTTATCATAATCATCACAGATAAAGCAAGTTTTTCTTTTGAAATATACCCTAGAGCCATTGCCGAGCATTTACAGAACACTAAGTAGGTTGATATGCAGTTCAGGAATGTAAAATACATTTGCAAAATACCTGGTCCCTTTGGCGATTTTTATAGCTACAACACCTTTTCCTTTAGCGTAGACAAACTGTCCATTCCCAAGCTTGATCTTGCCTATAATGGATTTGTTGAGTTCAGTAAAGGCTGACTTGTTGGGTGTCATGTGGTTGGTGCACCGGCTGTCAATGAGCTAGGTGATTTTGGCAGCTTCGGTTGATTCTTCGAAAGCCATGAAAGATGTTCAGGTAGCTGTACTTCTTCTGTTGTGACTTTTGCTTCCTCTTGAGGAGCTGAGGTTGTTTCTTCCCTCTACTTGGCTCTGCAAAATTTTTGAGTGTGTCCTGTTTTATGGCAGTAATGACATTTGAATTTGCTTTTCTTCTTGAACCAGCAATCACTCATCTGATGGTTGCTTTTCCTGTAGTGTGCACAGGGTCGAATCTTTCGCCTTTGTCCATCTTCTTGATTTCCTTTGAATATTCTACTTGCTCTAGGTGGGTTTCCTAGTTTTCTGAATTTCGGGTTAAATTTTAGTTTAGCAGAAAATGCCCTTTCAAGCCCTTCTTCTAACATAATGTGCAGCCTCTTCTCATGAGCCTCTAGCTTACTGCATAACTGTGTTACGGTTAAAGATTTTGAATCTCCAGCTTCTTCTATCTTTGCGATCTTTGCTTCGAATTTAGGAGAAATACTGATTAGGATTTTTTCGATAATTTTCTTGTCTACAAATCCTCACCGTGGAGTTTCATCTGGTTCACAATGTCTAGAACTCTGTCAGCATATGCTTCAATGAGCTCATCCTCCTTCATTTTCAAGAATTTGAACTGTCTCCGTAACCTCAACCGCTTGGCAGCCTTGATCCTGTATGAGCCTTCATATTTTGCCTTTAGCCAATCCCAGATCTCCTTTGGCGATTCCATGTTCATTATGGACGTAAAAATATGGGATTTGCTCTTAGAGCTTGTGGTTCGATGTCTGATTTGACCACCTTCTAGAGTCCCTATGATTTGAGGTGAAAACGCATCTTTACAGACCAAATGTTAAAGTGCTTGCCATCAAAAATTGAGACGTTGGGTATCGAGGAGGACGCTGAACTTATTGCTGCCATTTTCTTCAGTTCCTAGTTTGGATGGTTGCTACACTGGTTGAAATTGAACAATTGATTTCAAAGTTGATCTTCACAGTCCCGAAGGAATTGGAGCTCTGATACCATGTAGAAGTGTGGGTAAATTAGTAGCGAATATGGACCCTCAAGTTCCTCTGGTAAGTCTGGACGTTCCTCTGTAGTTCCTTTGAATTGAAATTCTGCAGAAAATTCTACAAAAAACAGAATTTCGGTTTTGTAGAATTTCGGCACCCAATGGTGGAAAAATGAAAAAAAATAGCAAGTAATAGAGGAATAAGGTTTTGGAACTTCTTTTTTATTGATTTGAATTTTTTGTGGACACTCAAAACATTCCATTTGGTTCCCTATATAAAGAAATACAAAACATCTAAAATTAGACTTCTGCATAATACAACTTTCTTCTACAATATTACCTATTTTAAGCTAACGATCCTTCCTCCAATATTACCTATTTAAGCTAAACAATACCTCTAGCAGTATAAAGGTATGAAACATAATAACAACAAAACATAAATATTTGATATGCTATTTCAGCTTTGACCTACATGCCAGCACACAAAAAATTTGTCCAACTTCATTCCTATGAACTAAACAACTTTAAACGAACAAACCCAAAATCTAGCTGCAACAAATCTCTGCTTCCTTTTACTTTTTCCGCAGCAACTTTCTTTTTTCCAGCTTGGACAGCAAAAGCAGTAGAGGAGTTTAGCTTTCAAATTCATTTTCTCCAACAATTCCAGGGTCACTAAATGAAGAGCGATTAGGAGTAACTCTATTATACAAAAGTCCAATGGTCACTCCTTTGCCCAAATTCCCGTATCTAGCATTTTGTATCAATCCCAAGAAGCTAGGACTATGAGTTGTGTGCAAAGGCAATAGTTTTTCCGGCATTACAGACAAATCTTCATCCTTCTCTTCCATGACTTTAGCTTCCTCTGCAATGAGTTTCGTGATGAATCTAGTGGCGACATTTGTATAGGTGTGCACTACGCGCTGTTGTTTCAAGCTATTATCAGGAAAAAAGACTAATAATAGCTATCTAAATCTTAAGGTTGTGAGAGAAGTCCAGGTTTATTGACAAAGACTAAATCTCTTTTACAAATACATCATAATAGGATTTGCTTCTGAGTGACCCAGGATGTAACTAAGTCTACTAAGAATAGTCATTTCCATATTAGGAGAGAGTGTAAACTTCTTTTTTTGCATGCTTTGAAGATGATAAGAGCTCTTATTCTACTATCGAACTAGAATCACTATATAATTATTATTTAGTGTACTAGATGATAAATTGGGACAAAGCAAATTTCGATTTGTCCAAGGTACCATAGATGCTATTGCCAGAGAGCTAAAAACAAGAAATGAAGCGTGAAAATATTTTAAACTTGGATGTTAATCAGGGACGGAGTTATTGGGCCCCCCAAGATTTTAAGTACTAAAGAACTCAAATGGAGGAGAGTTCAGTCCTCGGAGAGGAGTATATCCCCTGTTGCAAGTTGTCTCGTCAGATTTAGCTACGGTGAGATTGTTGCTGGCACATGCAATTTCTCTAAAGGTACTGTTACAGTGTGAAAATGTTTTTATACTTGCAATGAGTTGTTTCTCTGTTTGAGATTTTCGTTTGTTTTGTTTCAATGAGTAGGTAGAGTTTTGGGAAGAGGAGCTCTGAGCTTTGTTTTTAGGGGTAGAATTGAATTGAGGAGTACTGTGGCTATTAGGAAATTAGATAACGAGGACAAGGAGTCTTCTAAGGCATTTTGTTGAGAGTTGATGATTGCTTTTGGTTTATTTGTTAATCAAATTGTCATTACTTTTATCAATTGTTACAGCTACACTGGAAAGAGTTTTCTCCGCAATAAAAATTATCAAGAGTTCACTTCATAATAAAATAGGAGATGACCTATTGAATGATTATTTAATGTGTTACATTAAGAGAGATGTATTTATAAATATTGACAATGATCTTGTTATGAAAAGATTTCAATTTATGAAAAGTAGGCGGGGATCATTGTAATTTTAACTATTTCATATTCTTAATAAAAATTTTATTTTTTTATTTAATTTTGATATGAAAATTTTTGTTAAATCTATATTTTATTTGGGCCCTCCTATCTTAAATTTCTGGCTCCGTCACTGATGTTAATACTCGCCTGTCAAGTCAAACCAATTGCACCTTTGAAGGAGTTGCTAATCGAGAGTCTCCTAAACTGTGTTGCAACGATACCAAGGTAAGAGTTCCAACCTAAAACATCAGTAATACTCGTTAATCCCCATGACTAGTACACAGGGCCGTTCCTATAGTTTTATAGGCCCTGGGCGAAATTAAAAAAAAGGGCTCCAATAAATCAACAATATATTTAAGTTTACATATTTGTATGAAACATAAATTACTCAATTTATAAGTTTACATAACCAACTAAATATTAAATGAATATAACACTAACAAATACACAGAGGATCATGATTTATGAAAAACAATTTCTCCGTGCATTTCTAGATGCAAAATCATTAATAATATTATCAAGATTAACATTGTTCAACATATCCTTCTCAATACATAACATAGCTAAACCATTCAATCTTTCTTGTGACATTGATGATCTCAAGTAGGTTTTCAATAATTTTAACTTTGAAAAACTTCTCTCAACTAATGCTACAGTCACTGGTATAGTCAATAGAATTCGATAAGCAATTGAAACATTCGGATAACAATCTGCAGCTTGAATAAATTCTAATATTTTAACTGATGACATTAACTCATTTGGCAAAGTCATTTGCAATACTTTTAATTCAAAAAAAAGATAATCTAAATCCACATCAGACACATTATCATGAGAAAAAGTCGACGTAAAATTAGTACAACATTTTCTTAATTCGTTATCATCTAATAACCTCAACTTCTTTGAATCAAATAAAAATCTAAAAATATTATCAAAAGTCGTTAATTGTTCAAATCTATTCTTTAACAAAATAATTGTCATATCCACAATAACTAGAAAGTAATTAACCCTGAAAGAATCCTCAACTAATTGTATTTCTTCATTATGGTTAATTTCATCAAATTGTCGTTTCCTAATAAAACAACGTCTAGTTGGAAATGTAGGCTCGATATTCGTCTCAAGTGCAAGACTTTTGAAAATATTTATACTAGAGCTAAACTTTTCATCTCTATATTTCTCAAAAAAAAACCATCGCACCTTCATCTAATACCTTGTTCTCTTCCTTTTCTTTCTATGCCTTAATGTATTCTCCTTTTTAACGTTGTTGGCTTAAAACTTAAATGTCTAGAGAGGGGGCTATTGAATAGGGCCCCCTCTTATAGTGGGCCCTGCCTCTAATACCTCTCTTCTCTTCCTTTTCTTTCTATGCCTTAATCGTGTATTATCCTTTTTAACGTTGTTGGCTTAAAACTGAAATGTTTAGAGAGGGGGCTGTTGAAGTGGGGCCCCCTCTCATAGTGGGCCCTGGGCAGGTGCCCTGCTGGCTCCTACCCAGGGCCGGCTCTGACTAGAATACTTACTGATGAGCTATGTAAGCAAAGCTTTATCCAATTAATGAACTTTAAAGGAAAGTTCATTGCCGTCAGACATGCTGCAATAAAATCCCAACTTACTGTATCAAATGCTTTGTAAAAATCAATTTTAATATTCTTACCAGTTTGATAGCTTCTTAACAGCTCTTGCATAAGCAGTATATTGTGAGTCCAGATCTTTTGTCCAATATTACTCTATCTTATTCTGTCTCATGGAATCTCAACCATTTATTTTACAGGGCCCTACATAAATAAATAGTTGAGATTTATTGGACACAATAAGACACCATAATATTGGACAGAGGATCTGGACTCGTATATTGTCACCAATGGTCCTGCCTTCCATGAAAGCTCCTTGTGTGGGGTTAATAATCTCCTTCGGTACTTTTTTAAAACGACTAGCCAGCAACTTGGCAATAACCTTATAAATGGTATTACAATCACCTTACTGTTTTAGCTTCATCACTCCTAAATATTCACACATCACAAAAGAAAGACAAACATCATACAACCTGCTTCATCAACCTCCTTTCATATCATTTGTTCTCCTTCCTTACACAGCATGTACACTTCACCCAAAAACAATAAGGGGAAGGTTATGAAAGAAGTTGGAACATATCACTTTTTTTGAAAAATGCAAAGACAGACAGGGAAAAGGGTCCCCATATTTACATCAACATTACTTTTCAGACAACTTAAGTATGTTAAGGGAGACTCCCCAAGAAAGGAGCTGGTTCGTTAGAGATGAAACTCCCATTAAGGACTATGGAGATTAGGGAGGTGGTCAACCATATCATAAGAGCTGCTAAGGCGTTGGTAATCTGACCGGTGTAGCAAATTCACCTAGAACTGCCTGGATCCATTTGCATTCGCTTCAGTTCGTTTTGTCTGAGCTGAACGACCCACCATGCACTTTGACCACCAATATAACTTCCTTATCTCCAGTATCTTCACACAATGAGTTTTGAGGAATACGGAATAGCATCTGCATACTCTTCTACTGTCGGGAAACCTTCCAGAACAGATACCTCTGCAATTTGGTCCGGTCTGATTATGGCAACTGCAGGAATTATCTTTTTCAATACAGAAAAACATTTTGAGATTATGCAGAGCGGGATATTTAATGTACCAACACTATTAGTACCTACCAAGATTTTGCAATGTTGTTCACGCAATCAATCTTTTCTATTTGATTCAAATATGCCAATTGAGGCAACAAATCAATTTCCAAGGCTCTTCAGGAGATGCTTGTAAATTTGGCATTTTTACAACAAGCATCATAACTTGGCCAAGTGTGTTTATATATATGTTAAAAATTCAATGGCCACGTATATATGGGAAAAAGAATTTGGTGGTGATGTGTGAATATATGGGATAAATTTTCGATGGTTATGTGTACATATATATATATATATAAGGAAAGAGTTATGGCAATGAATGTATATATAAGAATATATATATATATATGAAAAAAATTTGGTTGTCATATATGTATGTATATAGAAAAAAAATAAACATGTGTATATATATATGAGAAAATGTTTGGAAGTCATGTGTGTATATGTATTAAAAAAATATTGTTGGTTTATGTGTATGTAGAAAAAAATTGATAATCATGTGTGTATGTATGAAAAAAGTTTTTTGTGTGCGTGTGTGCGCGCACGCGCGTGTGTGTGTGAGAGAGAGAGGGAGAGAGGGAGAGATTTTATGGCCATGTTGTTGGAAAAGAAAAGAAGAGACAAATGAAGCAGAGGACAAAGACACACGAAGTAGAGGACTTTTACTTGTTCTTTGATGATGGAAACTTTGCTAAATAGGATAGTGTTAAAGGTTGATTTAAATTAACATGTATTTATTTTTCAATTTGAGTGAGTCCTTGAAGTTTCAGATTTGTATTCCACGATTTTCTGGTTTTAATTAGTCAAAGATAGTGTCAACAAATCAGATTGTAGAGAAATTTTAGGCTTGTTCAGTTTCTTGTAAGCCTATAAATAGGCACTTACAGATGTTGAATAAAATCAAGCAAAAGTCCTCTGCTTTTTGTGTCTCTTTACCCTTTACTTCATTTGTCTCTTCTTTTCTTTTCCAACATGGTATTAAAGGTGCAATTATTCTTAGGCTTGTGAGGATCTAGTAGCAATATGGCATCAAACAATTTTTCTATTCCAATTCATATTTTCAATGCAGAAAATTACCACTCTTGGGCTATCAAAATAAAGTCTTATTTACAAGTTGTTAGCTTATGGGAGGTCTTTGAAAGTGAGTTTGAGCATACACCTCTTCTGTAAAATGTAACCCTAATCCAAATCAATAAGAACGATGAAGAAAGGGAAAAGATACCAAAAGCTCTATCTTGTCTCCATTCAGCCGTGACGGAAGGAATTTTCACGAGTATAATGGCATGTAAATCTCCTAAAGAAGCATGGGAGAAACTAAAAGAAGAATTTGAGGGCAACACTCAAACTATGATGATGCAAATTTTGAATCTCAAAAGGGATATTGAGATGTCAAAAATGAATAATTCTAAAAGTGTCAAGGATTATGAGAGCAAACTTATGTCCATTGTCAATCAAATCAAGTTACTTGGTGAAGAATTTCCTACTCAAATGGTTGCAGGCAAGCTTCTTGTTACGCTTCTCGAAAGGTACGAGTCAAAAATTTCATCTTTTGGGGTTATTAAAGATCTATCAAATATAACTTTTGCATAGGTATTAAACGCTCATCAAGTTGTAGACCAAAGAAGAATGATAAGGGATGGAGAAAATGATGATAAGGTCGAAAAAAACATACATGGTCAAGATTTCCTCTTCAAATGATAAAAGTAAAATTCTCGAATATACAAATTGTAAGAAGCCCGACCATGAAGAGAAGAATTGTTGGCTCAAAGGAAAATCACAGTGCTTTGAGTGCAAGAGGTTTAGGCATTTACAAAAATACTGCAGATTTCAAAATGAAGAAGAAAAAATATGACACAAGTGGTATAAGAAGATGTGAGAAGTTCATCATAGAAAGATGTGTTCCAATATCTATAAGTTGATGATAATGTGCATTAACAAGTTTGAAGACAGTGATAAGAAGTGCATTATATTAGGAGAGAAATGCTCCATCCATGAAATTTTGAATCAAGGGGAAGTGTTGAAGGCTTATTCAAACTAACATGTGTTTATTTCTCAGTACCACTTGTGACTACACGAGTGCATACATATAAGAAAAAAATTGGGAAAAATACATTTAACCTCGTTATATTTTATCTCTTAATACATTATATCCTCCTCTATTTTAAAAAAAGAACTCTTTTTGACCACTAGTCAAAAAAAATTAGAATTCAAAAAGACTTTTTACTCCTGTATTATGATGACATTATCACAATTGTACATGTTGCAATTTTTGAACAAAAATACCCTTTTAGTCTTTTGTTGACTATACAATAAACTCCTAATTTTTTGCTTTATTACATTATGCCCTCTATTTCAAAAATAACCATTGTCTTTACAATTGCACTTTCGTCACCATTACTTTATGAAAAAAATATAAAAATAAAAAATAAAATAAAATTTATTTATGAAAAAATTAAAAAAGAAGAAAATTTATTAAAGGTGCCATATTTCATAATTTTATCGTCTAATTGTTAGTTAGATGAAAAAAATTACAAATTTTTATTTTTGGATTACTTTGTCATCATTACTTCACAAATATTTTTTGAAGGATAGAAGTATCAAATAATGTACAATTTTGAAGACAATGAGGATAAAAGTATCTCAGACTACAATTTTTTTTTAATGACATTTTTAATTATTTTTTATTTTTATTATTTTTCTTTTATTGTGAAGTAATAGCGAAAAGTATATATATGCACACATTGACTACCAATCTACACGTATATGGATATGTATATATCACTTACAGCCTGTTTGGTAGAGGGTAATAGATATTCTATTACCCCTCTATTTTTAATTGTTAACTATTACTGTGTTTGGTTGGCAAAAAGCTAACGGAATAGCTATTACTAAGATTACCCATTCTTGGA
>JANZLH020377434.1:0-13233 GCA_026770325.2 Erythroxylum fimbriatum
TATGTGCATCCTCACCTGCAAGACTATGAAAGTTAGGCAATAAATGAATTAATCCAGATTTTAAATCAAAGGTAACATGTTCAACGAAATTCAGAAATGTTATGCATAATGGTCTTTAAGTTAAATCGGGTGCAAACAACTCCCTTAGAGTTCTTGGATTTGCCATCATGTCTTCGGATTTTGATTCCGATTCTTCTACCAAACTTGACCTTGCTATCCTACGCAATCTACGTAATGTTCTTTCGATCTCTAAATCAAATTGCTCAATTTCTCTACGAGGAGATCTGGTCACTACTATACACCAACACTAACAAACAATCAAAAATTAACAAGTAACAAAAGAATGATTATAAACAAATATATTCATAAACACCAACTAAAGTCAAATACAAAAATTAAACTACCATAATCGTCGGCAACGACGCCAAAATTTGACAGCATGTGTCGAGTATGCTACATAATTTACCTGACTTTGTATGTTAAAATTTGTAGTTAGAGTGAGTTGGGATCGAATCTACAGGGAATGTCCGGTTAATTTTTGTAACCAAAATTAATTGATGTAAGGAAAGTATAAAAGGGAGAGTTTAGGATTTTTAGCAATTTAGAAAATAAAATAAACGTAAACTATCAAAAACAAATTAAAACAAGCGATTAAAAATGATTAAATTGTCAAATATATGTAAGGTCTAGTTCTAGGTTCAATCTCGACCTAAACACGATCAAGTATATTTCATCATCCTAACGTCTTTACAACTCTCTCCGGATTATTGATCTAAGACTAATAGAAAGCTTTACTAATTCTGATTTTCCCTTAGCTTTTGTTTAATCAAGAAACAATCATTAATTAAACCTAACTACTGAATAACCTAGGATATGATCTCTAGATTTAATTTGGAAGCCGTGTTAAAAAGTGGAAAAGTTAGGTTGTTCCTAACGATACGGGATCATTAGGTGCTACTAACAAACATTAAAAGTAATGATTACAGATTACATTCAATGTTTTAGCAATATGTTTGAAATAGAACAATCAAAATAACCTATTAAGATCATTCATCCAAAAATCTGATCAAATCAACACCAACAACACAACAATCCAAAAAGAAATTACAACATTAAAATGATAAAATAGCTTAACCGTGACTTGGCGTCGACATCCCCGTTGAACGGGCATCAAGAAGCTAGCCTTCCATCTCCATTTTTATGCTCCAAGCATCAATCATCTTCTCCATAACTGCTTTGGTGATGAAAAAATGAAGAGAGAACCACAACACCTCCACTCTCTTGTTCTCTGCTCTCCTCTTTATTTTCTGAATTAATTTTTGGTCCACCTCTACTGCTCACCCTACTGTTTCTGTGTGTTATCCTTTTAAAAGCCCACATAAAGTATACGTTAAATGCAGATGTAGACGTGGTTTGCATTGGCGTGAAATGTCTGAGTTTATGCAGACGTTGTTTGTGTGTTGTGTTTCTGCAAACGTTCACGCAAATCCTTCTTGCTTCTATCTGCTATGTCGTTTTAACGTGTGTGTGTGTGTGTGTGTATCTGCTGCAGTGTTTCCTTCATGTTGTGTTGCCATTTTTTGCTTCTCTTTTAACTACCTCTTGTCTTCATTTAATTCCCATAAAACAAGTTGCATGGGGCTGTCATATGCAATTTCCATGGAGCTTCATCATCTTGATTTTCTTGTCTTTACTTGCTCTAATATTTATCTTTTTTTGTTCTACAAAGACAAGTGAATTGGAAATGGAAAAGATGGCTTCAATGAACATGCTTTCAGGTCACTTTAGCTCTTTACTTCTGAAGTGTACCTAAAATCAAATATGAGCTAAAGTGAGTATCCTAAGCATTTCTAAGGCATTAATCACTAAGTGTAGTATATCAACTGAATCAACATTTAAGCACATATCACTTTTTCATATCCAACAAGAGTTGTTCTTAGATAATTATATTTTTAACAATTGAAAATTAGAATCGTTGTTCTCTTATGTCTCCACAAACTCCTACTCAAAAGGACAACTACACTCCCACTAAGCTTCTTGCAGACATGATAAATTCACAATCATCTAAAAAGAATCTCTTTGAATTCATCAAGAAATTGAATCTTTCAATGTCTCGTAACCTTTCAACTATACATCAATTATATCAATAAAGGTAATAGTTCCAATTGGATGTATTTTCATGAGATTTGAACCTTTCAAAATTCGTCTTATCATGAGTTTTGAATCCTTCAAATTTCATCTTACTTCCATTACTTATCTTGGAACCATTCTCTTATAAGTATAAATTGAAACAAACACTTTGTTCAATAGGTCTATGGAATTGAATCCAACCTTTTGGATATCTATTAACCTTTTATTACCCATTTTAGTTCTAAACTTAATGAATAATGTATGCTTTAACTAAGCACCATGTCCCTAAATCATTAATTTTTACTCTTTTAAAGACTTCGCATTTTATATCTATTATGAAATCTTGCTAATTGATTCAATTGAAACCATAAAAGGTAAGTCATTGTGCTAGGCATAGCTGTAGAAGAAATAATATTGCATCATACAATATTTTATATTATATTTTTCTCTTTACATAAGTCCATACTATTATGGAATTTTTGTGTGTAGGTATTCACCAAAGAATCTCATTTCTTATAGATAATCAAAAACTTAAAACTCACTACAATGATTTCAAGTGCTTCAACATTCTCAATGATTAATTTCTACTAATATTTAAAAACAATGAACTTTTTAAAATTTTAAATCAACATTTCATTTAATAAATATGATTATGTCATATAAAGTCATTAACAATATAATGAAATACAAGTATCATCCTTTTATGAATTGTTATTTTATCTATTCATAAAAGGATGTCATCATCATTCTTTCACCAAAGGTGGATTTGGATTCTTCAACTTGACAAGTTTCATATGATTTATAATCAACAGGATACATATATCCTTATCTGTAACTTTATGATTCTAGTTATGTTGATTTAACCAATATGGCATAAAAGGAAAATCTTGGTTATCCAACCTTGTATTCTTACCACTTAAGAATAAGTCTCATTTGATCCAACATATACAAACTATTTGTATAAAAATTGGATCAACTAATTTTACTTAACAATCTATTTCTTATCATGCTTTGAACATTATAATAATGTTGAATCTAAATTCAATAGCAAATACTCATAAGCATGAACTAGAAATACAAACGATCTCTATCATATCTCGTATAGGAAAGAAAAGTCAAGCAATCATTTTTCTTCTTATGACAACTATTATCATACTGTAGCTAAGCCTTTAATTGTAGTCCACAACTATGCTTTTAGCAAGCTAAGTTAAGTAGAACAATTCAAACAAGGTACTATACCTTTCAACCTTACTTTATGCAATCTACTGCATCTTGCTATTATGGTGTTGACATACGTCTTACATGTTGTCTTCAAAGTTTATGAGACATTATTCAACTCAAAATGTCAATACATTTTGTGGTCTATATTATTTTGACACATCTCTAAAACTTTGTCACCAAATCCTCAACAAGGATTATGGCAAAATTACATAATGGGCATACAATTTTTCTTTCTAACTTTGAGAACTCTTCTTAAACATAACCTATGTTCAAGAAATTTGGTTCATTAACTTAGCATCAATTATACTAAACAAGGTGAATTCTACTCAAAATAAAATATAAATGTAAGAAAAGCAAGTAATTAATTATATGCGATGACTAGCCAATGAGATTAGGACTTTAATAATGTATTTGGTTACTCCCACTATTTTATTTGAAACAATAGCTCTCACTACTATTCGGAAAGATTACTCTAATCTTTCTCGTGGGCTAAGATTCCATTCAAATATAGTTGATCTTGAGTTTGCTTAACAAACCAACTAAACTTAAATTAGGTAGATAACAACTTTATCAATCACATTTTATATGACTCTTAGATTCGTTAGGTGAGAACTCTTGCTAAAACATATCTTATATATTATTCCTAACCCTACCTCTAAATTCATGTGATTATAAGTTTGCTCGTCCAAATAACACAGATTTAGTTAAGTAAAACCCACTATTATAAGACTAAACATATTCTGGTTAAAGTAGCCTTGGGTTTGCTTTACAAGCCTAACAATAAATAGAATTCTGGTTTATTCTTATAAAAATGAAAGGTAACAATCACAGTCTCAATGTGTACTTAATATTTTAACGAGGGATTTAATTTCATTTGTCTCATCAAACATAAAATTGCATGTAAAATATCACAAATATAAAACACACAATTTAACATTCATTCAATATAAATATCAAACATATAAATAAAGTATGCAACTTACGCACTCATAATTAAATTATATGCATAAAAGTTAACGCTTCGTTTGATTCTAGCTATTGATCTTCATAATCTAAAATAATATTTCCAAGTCTTTGAAAAAAATAAATTAGATTAAACTCATTAGTTCCTAAATTAACTAAATTCCTATTCCAAATAGAAATTTATTTTGATTTGAAAACAATTTTCAAATCCAATTGGAAACTATTTCCAATTCCTTGACTCCTTTTATAAAATTTGATTGAAAACAATTGTCAATAAATTATGTTTTTACTTATTATAGTTTAGAAAAATTCGATTTTCAAAGTTATACAAGTAACATATTCTAATCTAATTAGAAATTATTTTAATCTAATTAGAATTTTTTTTCTTAATTAGAAAACTATTTTCTATTATTAAAAGGAAATTACTTTCAAAATTAAATAAAACACTTTTAAATTTAATTAATAAAGTCCTTTATATTATTTATTTAGAGATTAATTTCTTAAATAGTAAGAAAATCTTTCTTTAATAAGTTATAAAACTATTTTGAAAATATTTAAAAAACACAATTTTGTTAATCAAAAAATGAAAACACTTTTCAAAATTTATTCTATAAAAATATTTGTTAATAAATCAAGATTATTTATAAATAAAGAAACATTTTCTAAATAAATTGAATAATATTTCTCTAAACAAATAAAATCATAAATTAAATTTATCTCATCAAATTGAAATAAATAAATTTAATTAAGAAACACCATTCTTAATTACCTAAGAAAACAATTTTCCTAATTTTAAGGAGTATAATTAATTAATTTCAATATAATTGATAATTTTAGAAACTACTTTTCTAAAATTAATTAGGAATCAATCTAATTATTAATCTTAATCATATTAAAAAATAATTACTTTAATATAAGAATTAAGATCTCATCTTAAAAGTATGGGGATGTTGATAGGTGTAAATTATACTATGTTTTCATAGATGTTTAAATGTGTTTTTAAGTGTTTATTAGATGATTATCATGTGTATAGGCTTAGAATTACGTTATTGTTAATGTTTGTATATATTCTAAGTGCTTCTATGGTTTAGAGTATGATTTGGATCTTAATTTTATATTTCTTGAGGTGTTTGATGTGTTTGTGAGTGTTGGAAATAAGCTAATTGAAGATTGAAGGAGCTGGAACATGCTTGGGTTAAAACGTAGGGTCACCATCGTGCATAGAGTGTCACAATCATGACAAAAGGTTTTTATGCAAGGTCACGATCATGATAAGGCATGACATATTTCATATCTTTTGACATTTTGGGGCAATTTTGGAACAAAATGATATGGGTAAGCCCTAAAATTAACCCTAAGATATAAAAGAACAAAAAGACTTCAAAAAGGAGCAGCCACCATCTTACCAAATTGAGATTAATCTAAGGAAGATTAAGAGGAACATCAACTGTCCAGTATTTTCCAAATTTCCAGATTTAGCTCCAAATCAAGTTTTTCTTTCTTTCCTTTTTTAATTTTCATTAAACTTGACGTGTAAATTGGATTGGAAGATGCTATATACATTGTTGATTTTTTAATTTCATATTAGGATTTGTTCTTGGATCATTTTGTGACTTGATCATTTTTTAATTTCAATGCAATGTTTTGGGTGTTGTGATATTTGTGTTGGCTTATACTTTGATAATAAATCGAGAGAGTGAATTGATAGTTATCTGATTAGGTTGGGTAATGGGAGTCAATGACCTAGTAAGCCACACAAATATCAAATTGATAATCATACGAAGAGAGATCTTATATGATAACTAGATTATCTGATAGATTGCTTAAGAACTAGTTGAAAATGTTAGGATATTTTTGTGAATCAAGATATTACAAATCTGGAATTTCATAATCAATTAGGGATAATTAATTGGGTTTAATTGATTAGGTCTTAATAGAGAATAATCAAACCTTTCAGAAATCTAGGATTGACACCAAATTGAATAAAAAATGGTTAAGGAAGTAAAATGACGATAAAACGAATCCTATACTTTCATACTTGATCATCCTTGTCTTATTGTGACAACTCAATTATTAAGTAGTTTAGAGATCAATTTTATTTGATTGTTTAATTTCTGAATTTTATTTTCTCTCAAATCATATTTCACAACCTTAAACAAAGTTAGGTTAATTTAATTTTAGCTAATTTCTCGTGGGATCGACAGCGTAATTACTACATGTTTATGATTCATATACTTGCAAATATTGAGAATTTTATATTAGGTAAAACTTACTCAAGTTTTTGGCACCGCTGTTAGAGATTTAGCTTAAAACTATTTGAATTCCTTTGCTTTAAGGAATTTTCACCATTTCTTATGATTGTGGTACCCAATCATAAGAAATTTAAAATAAAGAAAGGAAGAAAGCTTCGATGCAAAGTAAAGACACGTCAATTTGGACATCACATGGAAACAATGAAGAATCTGAAAAGTTAAATGCCAAGAAGAGATATAAAGAACGATGATTAAGGAAATATATTATGGAGTGCAAAGGACACTTGTAGACTTTATGAGCCTAGGGTTTAATGCCTATCATCAAGGAATTTTACGACCACCAGAAGTGCAACGGACATACAACTTGTTTGAAGAGATGGCGAATAGTAGGTATCTTTAGACATCAGAACGAAGTAGACAACAGTCAACCTTTTTGGATCTAGAAGGAATGATTGTGATAGATTTAGTGATAACATTGTAGGCTAAAATTAAAAGCCTCGCTAAGGCATTGAACAACTTGACAGTTTCCTCATTCTCTCCATTCAAAGCAATTTAACGAGGATGTGAACTATATGGACGAGAGAGTCGTATCACAGCTGATTTCTTCCTACTAGAAAATAAAATGTGGAGTAATTGAATAATCGCTCGTATCACACATGATCTCGAAGGGGATGTTCGAATTTGTCAGTTGAATCATCGGTGGGGATGTTAGAAGCTCCTTAAGTTTGTTGAATACTTCCTTACACTTCTCATCAAACTCAAAGGAGACATCTTGTTGTAAGAGCTTGCATAGTGATGCGACTATCTTTGATAAGTCTTTAATGAATCTTCGATAAAAACTTGCATGCCTAAGAAAAGAACACACTTCCCTCACAGTAGAGGGGTGAGGTAAAGAAGAAATAAGATCAACCTTAGATTTTTCTACCTCAATACCCTAATAAATATAACATAGCCTAAAACTATAACTTGATTCACCATAAAATGACATTTTTTCCAGTTCAACATATGGTCAGTTTTTATGCATCGTTCCAAGATAATAGCAAGTTTTCCAAGGAACTTATCAAAAGAAGATCTATATACACTAAAATCATCCATGAACACCTCAATAATCTTCTCAACATACTCGAAAAAAATGCTTACCATACATCGTTGGAACGTAGCGGGTGCGTTACATAATCCAAATGGCATCCTTTGGTAAGCAAACGTACCAAATGGGCATGTGAATGTGGTCTTCTCCTAATCTTCTAGAGCGATCAGGATCTGAAGATAACCTGAAAAGCCATCTAGAAAGCAATAATAATCAGAGCCAGCCAATCTCTTAAGCATCTGATTAATAAAGGGAAGGGGAAAGTGATCTTTATGAGTTGCAGAATTTAACTTCCTATAATCAATGCGTACTTGCCACCCGATTTATACTTAGGTTAGAACCAACTAACCTTCCTGATTTGTCACTACGGTGATTCCAGACTTTTTTGGAACCACCTGGACATGACTTACCTACTTACTATCAGAGATTAGGTAGATAACCCCAGCATTGATAAGCTTTAACACCTCCTTCTTTATAACTTCCATCATTAGAGGATTCAGCCTATGTTGAGCTTGCCTTGTTGACTTTGTATCCTCCTCTAGCAAAATGCAATGCATGCATATAGATGAGCTTATCCCTTAGATATCTACAATAGTCCACCCAATGGCCTTCTTATTAGGAGAGCTTGCTTATCTCCCAAATAGGCATACTTCAAGTGTGTAAGGAGTGGCTTCAATTCCAATTCTGGTGTCTACACATCATAAGGTAACAACTTCTGGTGAGATTCAGATAATTTTATAGAATTCAAATCATACCTTTTTGGAGAGTTTTCCAATGATTTCAGAGTGACTGCCGCTTCCATTAGCTCCTTTCCCATTTCAACATCAATGTTGACTCCTGCTTCCAATTCCTCGGTCAAGACTGTTTCTACATGATCCTTGCAATATAATTTAAAGATTTCATGTATCAAAGAATCAATCACATCAATAGAAAAAACACAATGTTCATCAAAAGGATGTTTCATAGCATCAAAAATATTGAAATGAATCACTTTCCTATCAAATTCCATCGTGAGGGTGCCCTCACAAACGTCTATCTTAGTTCGTGTCGTATTAAGAAACGATTCCCTTAACAAGATAGGTATCAAATTACATGAAGTGTCATCATTCATATCCACAACATAGAAATCTGTAGGAAACACTAACTTATTAACCTACACCAGAACATCCTTAACCACACCATCAAGATAAGCATTAGTATGGTAAGCCAATTATATTATTATACTCATTTCTTTCAAAGGACCCAAATTCAAAAAAGTATAAATTAAAGGAGGCATCACATTAATCGAAGTACCCAAATCTAATATAGCTCTATTAATCACAATATTCCTAATTTTGCAAAGAATGGTAAACATACTTGGATCCTGACATTTTGGAGGCATCTTCTTTCTAAATACCGTAGACACTTTCTCACCCATCATTACTTTTTGATCACCCCTTAGTTTCCTCCTATATGTACACAGTTCTTTAAGGAATTTAGCATACCTTGGTTCTTGTTTGATTGCCTCGAGCAAAGGTATATTGACTTTCACATTCCGGAAAGTCTCCAATGTAACATGCCACTCTTGTAGCGCATATGCCCGAACATAACCACAGATAGTTGAGAATATACTCTACAGGAATGGTATGTTAGAACAATCACATTAAGTAAAAGGCATCACACATATCACAAGCATTTCAAATGATCAATTCTTCTCATTTCATTCACAAACATCAAACTTACATTGTATCATTACAATTCATAATCCATGTATATACATTACATAATGTTTGAGATGTGAGGCGCCAAATTACATCTTAGTAGGAACATTACATGTCCATGAAAGTATATGTGATAGGAGTTAATGATTATCATTTTATTAAGTATTGCTTAAGTCTTGAATTTTAGTTTTATGGATTATAATTAGTAACTTGGAATTATGCAAGAAACACATGCCAAATACTTAGAAAAACACACACTAATGCACAACTATCAAGTTGTCATATGAGAATTTTAAAAGATGAACTTACGAGTGGACTTGTGAACTTAAGTTAAATATTAAGTATATTGAAACTAACATTATATAGTATTGCATTAATAAAAAATACATACCCCAAATGAAAGGAGTTAACACCATAGCACATAAACTTTACTATGTATGCAAAATGACCATCGAAAGGGATTAATGTAAGTTATAAGATCTCAACTTATATTTTGCGAAACCATAAAGGTTTAAATGAGCCTCATAGTATACCTTTAAACCTCTTGTCTAATTATTTAGAATTAAAATTAAGGTTCGTTATTTTAAAATGTTGTCAGAAGATCATGTGTCATACGATCTTATGGGACAATTCTATGGAAGCAAACCAAATTCAATTCAAGAGAATTTAGGAAAGAGGAAGGTAATTTTGATTTGTAACTTGTATAAGAAAAAAAATATGTACTCAAAAGTGGCCACTAACTCTTAGAGAGAGAATTAAATATATTAGTTACAAGATAAAGTAAATGAAATATGAGATATGACCTATGATATAACATACTAAATTTATTCAAAGATTGATTCCTTAATCGAAATATCTTATATTCTTAATAAATATATGACAATGAACTCTTGTTGTGTGTTGTTCATATGGCTTGTTGGATAAGCATGAGAAATTGCAAAACGCATTCCTTCCCCTTCTAAAAACTCGAACCCTAGTACTCCCATTTCCGACCCATCTCCTCGTCCTCCCCAAAATCCCCCCTTCCCCTCTCGATTCACTCTCCTTCCCCTCGTATCCCACCTTCTTCTCTCGAAACGGTCATCCCTCCCCTTCCTCCTCTGTATCCCTCTCCTTCGGTTCCGACTAGAACCTAGAAGTTTGTTGTGGAAGTTGGAACAGGGGCCCCCTCTGAGACTCAGGAACTAGCTTTCTTCCCTTCTGAGGTTAAAGAGCATCAGGTTTATGTTATCCCTCCGAGGGAGCTCGCGCAGAGAGGTGCTTTAAAATTCCGCACAGCTTTAGTTGGCTTCTTTCTGGGCAAGCGACCTGCCTATCCGGTGGTTCATCCAGCCCTGGTGAAAGCTTGGGCAGAATTTGGACTTCAGGAAATCTTGATCACCAGTTCTAATAATTTCTTATTTAGGTTTGCGTCTGATCAGGGTAAGCAATCTGTGGTTGAGCGAGGTCTGTGGCATATTCAAGGGCGGCCTCTGTTTCTTCGTCGATGGCGCCTGAATGGTGGAGACAAGGTGGAAATCCTTAAGGCGCCGGTGTGGGCTCTTTTCTATAATGTGCCAGTTGAATAATGGAATACCGAAGGCCTGGGACGAATTGCAAGTACGGTGGGGCTCCCTCTGATTATGGACACTCTGACAGCGAGGATGTCCAGGATTAGTTACGCCAGGTTATGTGTTGAAATGGAGCTGCAGAAGCAATGGCCGTCCATTTTCCAATTGGCAACGTATGGAGAGGAGGGGCAGCTCTCCTTTCAGGAAATCTCAGTCAAGTATGAATGGAAGCCTCCAGCGTGTGAGCAACGCAAGGTTTGGGCTCCCACAGGTAGGATGTTTGCCACTGGCCTTCATCAGGAACTAGAGCAGAGTCAGGCTTCTGGGTTAGCAGCTCCTGCGGAGCAGTCAACTCCTACTTCTTCTCAGGAGATTCCGCAGGATTCTGTGGCTGGTTCTCTTCAACAGGTCAGCGTTGAGGCTAAGCAGGTAACCGAGGTCCATGTGGTTAGTTCTGCAGTGAATTCCCCTATGAGAGACTCTTTTGGCCATTCTTCTGAGTTTTTCTGTGGAGTCATCGGGGAGCCCTTTTCCCAGGCAGAGGACCTGCTAGGTCCTACGGATGGTTTCTCTCCTACACCTTCTCAGGAGCCCCCGCAGGACTCAGTGGTAGGCCTTCTCCAGCAGTCCAGTTCTGAGGTACAATAGGATCCAGAGGTCAATGTGGACAGTATGATTCTTCCCACGAGTGACCAGTCTTTCCCACCTTCTGAAGTTCTCTGTGGCGATAGAGGGGAGCCATCAACCCTGGTAGATATTCCGACAGGTATACCTCCCCCTCCTTCCACTGAATTGAGACCTGCTAGTCTTGGGGCTGTGGGTTGGGCAGAGGGGGATTGTTCTGTTCGTAGAACTAGGAAAGCTAGGAAGAAGTTAAAGTAGTTAGTTTGTGGCTTAGCTGGTTTGGTGGTATGGAGTTAGTTTTTTGGAATGTGAGGGGTCTTAACCACCCTAATAAACAGCTAGCTATTATAGCTTGGCTTCAAAAATCCTATGTTGCTTTTGTCTGTTTAGTTGAAACTAGAATTAGATCCCCTGAGTTTTCGCATAGTGTCAGTTTGTCCTTATTTCCTAGATGGGTCACTTTTAGCAACTTATATCATTCTCCTAATGTCAGGATTTTGTTAGCCTGGAACCCTGATATTCTAGAGTGCTCAATTCTCAGTCAATCGGATCAGTTTATTCATGTGCAAACTCATCCTAGGCATAGCTCAGATCCCTTCCTGCTCTCTTGTGTTTATGGTGCTAATAATCCAATCCATAGGCAGCACCTTTGGACTGATCTATCAACTGTAGTTCATTCGGTTGGTTCCCTTCCGTGGATGATAGCAGGAGACTTCAATGCTATCCTCCATGCTATCCTCTCCCCCTTGTCTGACTGGCTTGAGTGGTCAACATGATTTTAGGCAGTTTGTTAGTTCTCATGGGCTGTTTGACTTGAATACTAGTGGTTCCCGGTTTACATGGTCCAATAAGCAGTTAGGCAACTCCTTCACTGCCAGCAAGCTAGATAGAACTCTCATTAATTCTTCTTAGAGCATTAATTTCCCTCCCTCCCATTGTGTCATACCTAACCCTCTAATTTCTAATCACTCTCCTTTAGTGGTGAAGTCGGTTGGCCTTCAGCCCAAACATGCTTCCCCCTTTTGTTTCTTTAACTTCTTAGCTGATCAGCCCTCTTTCCTCCAGATTGTTGCAGAAGCTTGGGTCTTTCCCGTTAGTGGTACTCCAATGTTTAGGGTTGTAACGAAGCTTAAAAAAGTCAAGCAAGCGCTTAAAATTATGAACTCGAGTCAGATAGGGGACATTAATGCTAGAGTTGAGACTTTCCAATCTCATTTGAATTCCATTCAGGACCTTCTGAAAGTCTCTCCTAGTTCTTCTTTGCTAGCTAGGGAGTCCGAGGCCATTAGCAATCTCTATCGATCTCTAGCGAATCAAGAATCTTTTTATCGTCAATCCTCGAGAATCAAATGGCTTAAGGAAGGAGATCGCAATACAAAGTTCTTCCATAATTCTCTCCTTGCCCATAGGAACCGCAACTCCATTCATTCTCTTGAGGTTAGCCCTGGCAGACGGGTTGTAGGTCTTCCTGAAATCTAATCCCATTTCTTTGATTATTTCAAAGGCCCTATAGGTTGAAAGAAAAATCTCCACTCTTCCAAGGAGTTTGTAGCTCCTCTCTTTCCTCATCCCCTAGCGGATGCTCCTGCTCAAGCTCTTATTGCCGAAGTTTCTCTTCTAGAGATTCGCGAGGCCTTCCATTCCCTTAATTCTAATAAGGCTCCTGGTCCTGATGGCTTCAATGGGCACTTCTACAGAAAGGCCTG
>JANZLH020377468.1:0-13228 GCA_026770325.2 Erythroxylum fimbriatum
GGCATAGAATGGGAATATGAAAGTGTATTGAATGGGCATGTGAGATTATAGAAATGTGAAGTTGTAGCCTAACATTGGGAGTTCCTTTCTTGCTTTGACCTGTTAAAACTCAATGAGGTCTATCAGATCGGATTGAACCAGCATTCTTAAGACCAAAGAGTGGGGCAGAAAGGGGGGAAAGCTATCCGTTCCTGGCCAAATTTCGCCATTCACAGAATGCCCTTATCAATCAAACTTTCTCTCTCTTACCGGAACTACCCTTTGTAAAAAAGAAGGATCTTTTGTTCCAGTAAGCCTTTCTAAGCCATCGAAGTCTCTTAGGATATTCAAAGTATGAAAGACAATCTTTCGTAGTTAAGACCATTGATACCCTACCTAGTTGAATTTTTTCTTTTGATACCCTACCTAGTTAAATTTTTTCTTACTCGTACCTGCCCTCTGACTTTTACTACTCGCCTTCTCTGTAAGATGCCTCGGGCCCTAGCACTTCCTTCATATGGATATGTAAAATAAAGGATGATTTTTCCTAGCAGCAAAAGGAGGGAAATGGATACGAAATTGAAAGTGATCTTTAAAAGTCTGTTCAAGGGGGAGCCCTCTTATTATTCAATGGAAAGATATAGCGTTCCTTCTGAGCCAAGATCCCATTCTTCTTGCCAAAATTTCGCACAAGTCGCGATCGCGTCTCCGTGAGCGCAACCGCGAAGTCGCGATGGCGACCCACAGTCTGCTCCTCAAAAACCTCAAGATGTTCCACTCCTTTGGCCATAACTTTGTCATCCGACCTCCAAATGACCTGATTTTAAACCAATAGATTTATAACACATTTCTCTAACTCCGCATAAGAATTTATAGCTTTTGGTATTAATATGAAAAATATTGATTAAAGGAAAGTGAGGGAATCTGTTGGAGTAATATGAACCGGTATGATTTCACTAAACATGATTGGTTATTTCATTTATATCTTATTCTGTAGTCATCCAAATGAGATGATTTTTAGTTTGGAGTAAACTAGAGACATAGGGATACAGATTGTATAAACAAATTGAATTTTTATTCATTCTCTAAGACTTTCAAATTCAGGATGAAATATGAGTATAGTGTACTGTTACAGAATGAGAATAGTTGGAAAATATTTGGAGTATAACTTTCATAGTACTAAACCAAATTGAATGATTTTGGTGTCATTAGAAACCTAAGGCAATGGAGAACATCTTCTATAAGAAAGTGCTATCAAATTACTTCGTCTTCCTTGTCAAAATGTTCATGGAAATTAGACCCGAAGGTTTGGAATTTTGGAGGTGATATAGGAAAGAATGAGAATTTGGATATTGACCGATTATATAATGTTAGAATAACATTAGTGAATGAATTGTTGTATTAAAGCATAAAAAACATGTGTATAATGGGAATAAAGAGGTTCATATGATTGTAATTGTGATTCAAAGGAGTTGAGTAATGTGTATCTAGTAAAAGTGAATGAGAATTGATTATTATGAAGGAAAATAATGCTACAGATGAGAATGTGAATAAGATATGAAATTTGAAAAGATACCCAGGATTGTCATTGAGCATGCATTGTACATAGTCCATATACACAATTATGCATAAATGAATGCTTATAATTGTGCAATTATTAATGTGTGCACTACGTGTGTATTGCATAATTTGTATGTGCACGATAAGCGTCTATATTTTGACATTTGCAGAACTTGGAAGCAAATGCTAATCTGGAGCGTACTGTGAGTAGACCTAGACGGTCTTACTTTATTGTTTGTTTTGTTTATGTTATGAATTGGGTGCTCTAAATGATGATATGGATGTGATTTGATTATGTTGATGCCAGATAATGAAGGTCCAAGATTTGATGCATGATTGTGATATTGAAATGCTAATTGTATGTGAATGTGACGAACTAAATGCTTCATGGCATGAATGCATGATCACAAAGTGTTTCTCAACATAAATGTTGAATACTGGACTAAGGTCCGATGATATGTGAAAGTAAATAAGCGATCATATGTGATTGATGCATTTCACTACATGAATGCATGAAAGATAAAGGCAGTTGTGGCCAGAGTAGCCACCGAAAAGAGCTTAAAGCTCAAAATGTGAAAAAGAGCTTAGAGCTCAGAAAGTGTATACAAGCTAAAGGCTCATTATATAAAATGAGCCCGGTATCCCCAACAGATACGGGATAGTTATTAATGAACCCAGTATCCCCAACGAATATGGGATGGTTATCAATGAGCCCGGTATCTACAGTAGATACGGGACAGTTTAGGCACTTGGTCACAATAAAGTAACAAATAAAAAGTGGGTCTCATGAGCATTTTATATGCATGTGATATGTATGTCTTAAATAGTTTGATTGATTTCTAAACGTGATAAGTGTTTGAACGATAGAAGTGATTGTAAATGAAAAGAAGGGAAATATGTGTTTATAAGTGATGGTGTGTGTTATGTGATTGAGTGAGCCATCGATGATGGTCACTCACTGAGTTCGCAAAACTCACCGAAAATTTGCAATTATTTTTCAGGCTCTAAAGAGTACCCTATTAGTCAAACGGGACTATACCTACTGCATGCAAGTAAGAGATAGAGGTCGGGATCAGTTTACATTTGCATTTGTATTTTCTTTAATTTGTATCAAATTGTGTATTTTGGAATTTCTGTACAATATGTATGTAAATAATTTTGCAATGAAATGAAATTATGACTACAAGTATTTTGTCCTTGTAATGGGCCCAAATGGCTATTGAAATTATAATGTTTGTATTACTGTGATTGAAAAAGTTATGATTAAAATGGGTCATTTCAATTATTCAATTTCACATACGCGTGTGTTATTTTTTAAAAAAATTGTACTGAGTTTTCAAGTGGTTGACTGTTCTAGCATGTCACCCTTGTGGGGTACGTACTCGGACATCACTCAGGATGTCGGGTACGTGTCTCGAAAGGGTAGGGTGCTACAATTTGGTTTCAGAGCCCAGCATTAGTATTTTACATGGGTGTTTTCTAAATATATGTCAAGTTACATTCATTTTAGACATGTCTTAGCATGCAGTGGCAACTGATCCCTAGTCTGAGTCGCATTTACATAAGGCACACACATAAGTATTTGTTGAGAGCCTGAGCAATTAGAAATAGTCAGAAAAATGATGATATGTTAGAATGTGAGAAAACGAAAGTTTGTGGATAATTAGAAATGAGAGATAGTATATGGTTAGATATGATGGATAAGATTTAACACAATTGTATTGGTGGATGTATTAAGGAATATGATGTCAATATTGTACTGTGATGGTATACCCTTGAATGAGATGTAAACGTGAATGTATTGTTGTGAATTGATAGAGGAAAATAAGGATATAAGTAGAAATGATGAGATTAAAGTATATAAGCCAAGTTGAAAGAACATAAATCTTTCTATGACCTTAAAAGTTTGAACTTATACCTAGAATGGTTATGTGATTATTGTGATAAGAGTTTATGATTCAGTATGAGAATATGTCCGTGGAATGGAGGCTAGAGTTTCATAATGGTGATGCCTCTATAATTACGAATTGATTGAGAATATACATATAGGAGATGAAATAAATGATGATAGGAAGAAGAGATAGAAATGAGATGAAGAAAAAAATAAAGAATCAAATATAAAGAGCTAAGGCACTCAATATGGTAGTTGAATCACCATAACATGATGTAGTATTAAAAGAGGTGAATTCTGGAAAATTGGAGTATATTTGATGTTAGTATGTGTGTTAACACGAGGAAGAAAGTGTAGGGCACCATAGTGGCATGACAAAAATAGGTTCCTGTCATGATCGCCGCAGGGATACCCCGATCGTGGGCAGGGATAAAGAGAGAAATATTGTTTAGGATCAATTGAGATCAAAGTATTACTATTGTAAGATATAAATTGGTAATTTATTGGAAGTAAATCTCTAGATAGATGACTTGAGGATACACACCTAGGAATTTGCGACAATAATCATATCTTGAGTTTTGGTAAATAGAATATTGTAAGAAATGATAAAAAGGTGATCTGCTTGAGATACCAAGAATGTTTGATAAGTAATGATAGAAACAGTTGATGGATTAAGGTTACATAAATAGTATAGGTGATAAGGCAAGAAATCTTCTTTCAAAGAAGAAT
Organism: Erythroxylum fimbriatum; assembly: GCA_026770325.2. Taxonomy (NCBI): domain Eukaryota; kingdom Viridiplantae; phylum Streptophyta; class Magnoliopsida; order Malpighiales; family Erythroxylaceae; genus Erythroxylum; species Erythroxylum fimbriatum. The sequence continues at coordinate 4,160 of JANZLH020377468.1, forward strand.
TTCACTGAATTAGATTAAGCGGACCAGATAGCTTATTCTTAAAAATGATCAATGAAGGAATAAATTATAAATGATTATTTAATGAATCAGAAATGATATCGGAGTCCTAATCCTAATGGAGACTCAAGCATAAGATGTAGAATATGTTACTGAGAGGGTATGCATTTTGTTGATGTAAAGTATCCAACTAAGTGATTGGATTCTTAAATTTAAGGTAACATTAAGTATAAGAGATACAAAACAGATCTAATGAATGTATTACCAACACAGGAAATTAAGATTTCCAATAAATTGAAATGTGTGGAGAAACTAGTATGAATGAATAAATAATAGAATACGTTAATGTGAAATAAGAGGAAATCGAACGATTGGAGAAAATTATTTAAGAAAATAAGTCCGCAGGGAGACTAAGAATAACAGGAGATAATATTACCTCATTGAGGAATTAGTTACTGAAGGAATTACGAGAACTACTCATAGGCATATAGAATTAGTTATATCTGTTGGAGTTAACAATGCCCCCAGCAGTATTATGGGATTGAAGATTAGAGTGATCCAAGAAAAATTGTATCAATTAGCGACTAAGATTATAGATGGTATTTTGAGTGTATTTGAAAAGTAAAGATAACATTTTGAATACTTGAGGAGAAACATGTAAACTGTATGAGTGATGAATGTAAAGAGAATTTTTGAGGAACTATAACCCCAAAGTTAATTATGCCAATTGGATTTGGAGATTTCGCAGTATATATAATAGAGTTTCCCATTAGAGATTAAGATGGAATCTGTTGCAACATTATAAAGTGATTTTGTGTATTTAGGGATAATTAAAGCTTCATGAGCTAAATTTTGATATATGATTTCAAACTTGCTGCAATAGTGATTGTTTTGAAAGTTTGGAGATATTATAGGTACAAAAACATTTTGGATATATATAAGTATCCAAGTCAATAAAGTCTGAGGTAATTATGGAGTTTTAAAGAACTGAATTTAAGGCAGGGACAATGAATAAAGTTACTTGAAGATTTTGATTGTGCAAAATGAGTATCTCCTAGTAAAGCCAATGCTGTAATCGGATGCATGGAACAGGAAATCCAATAGCAGTGTATTAAATGTAGATAGTGAGGTTGTCAAATCTAGTGCAATAAAAGGCATAGAATGTCGAGTTGAATTTTGGGCAAATCAAAGTATTATTAGCCATATTGAAAATTTAAAAAAAAATTGTTTGTATGAAAAGATTATCAAAGCCCAAATTGAGGATCCAAAATTGTGAATCTTATTAAGAAATTGAAAATGAATTTGAATTTTGAGTCCGAATAGGAAAAATGATACCTTGTGATTGAAGTAAAAAGTATGTGTATACGATAAAGATGATTGAGCAAAGAGATTGCTAGTGAATGCACAAATAACAACTTAAGTTATACATCCTAGTAGGAATATGTCGAATAGTACTTAACAGAGAAGGATGTGGAAGCAAGTGGCTGTATGTATAAGTTGCCAACAGTCTTAAATGTCGGAGATATGTTTATAACTTATATTTTGGAGTTCATAGAAACATAAGATCAATGTATAGTTTAGACTGACTTCAAGCCTAATAATCATTATCATAGCAATAGGATTAAAATACTGTATGAGGTGTTATATGACAAAAAGGGTCGTTTGCCTTTACATTGAAATGTACAGGTCTAAAAATGGCTGAAGGCCAGAAGAGATTCGAGATACTGTTAGTGAGTGAAATGAATCTATATTAGAAAGTAAGTAATACAAGAAAGATGAATGAGTTAGGTGGATCAACACCGGACATATGCAATATAGTGAGATGGACATAAGAGTGGAATATAGTGAGATGGACATACGAGTTAAGTGTATTAACACTAAAGAGATGAGGATTATCAAGCAAAAGATGAAATGTATTTGAGAGTATCACCTTGCCAAGGTGTGCTTAGATTAAGAGAAAGATGTGCTCAAATTAGGAAAAAGGATAAACTAAGCTCGAATTGTATTGGTCCACATGAAGTTATTGAGAGCGTAGGACCAATAACTTATGAGATGTATCATCAATAAAGAAGTCCCATATTTATAATGTGGGATATGTGAGTATGCTAAGAAATATTGACATGATCTGACAAAGACGTACTGTCGGCACACAAAGTGAAAATTTTTAGTAATCTGAAAGATATGGAGGAAATCGTTAAGATAGAGTGAATGGCTAAGTAAGTGATTGAAAGACCTAGTGAGTCTATAAACTATGGTCATTTGGAAGAAATTATTCAAGTGATGAAGCTAAATGGGAAACAAAGAAGTATATAAGGAAACAATACCCTGCTTTTATGATCAATTAAATAAGAGTTTCGAGGATGAAATTTATTAAAGAGGGTAGAAATGTAACATCCCGTTCCCATACTAAAGGTTAGAACCCTAAAGTCTGGTACATGTGAGATCAATGAAAGATTAAGAAAATTGCATTTTCATGCTTATGCATACTGTTAGCATACACATATGTGAATTTGAATTTTTGCACACATTAAAATGACTATAAATGCATTCATTGACATTCTGGGTATAATTGAATTGTAATGTGATATTATTGAGAATTGTTGTTTTTATGTGTTGAAATTTGATTTGGAAAGTGTATTTACTGATTTAGAATTTTTGGTGAAATTTAGGAAATTTCTAAAAATTTGGAGTAATTTTTGGACTAGGAAAATCACAAGTGGCAAGACAAATTATAAATGGCGGTAGAATTAACTGTCAAATGGCAATGGCAATTTTGATAAATGACATTGGGATTTATTGACAAGTGTCAATTAAAATTGGGAGACAATTGGAGTAAGAATTGGATTTGATTGGACTAGTTAATTGAAAGAACCTAGTTTAATGTTATAAGAATTAGACTTGTCACTTGCCAAACAATGCCTTAAGTCCACTAAGCATTTTTATTCCCCTTGTTTTGGTCTCACACGATGCTTTTAGGTTAAAGGCTATTAAGTGTTTTGTTGGTGTTTTCTTCTTCTCCTTTGTGGTTTCTCTTCTCTTCTTCTTGATTTTTAATTCTTCAAACCTCCACCCACGTTGAACCTCTCATCTTTCAATTTCTACTTCCTTCATGTTATCTTCATCATTTCCATAAGAAAACCCAAACCTTCCAACTTCCATGATGATTTATGTGGGAGGCATCGAAAATTAGGGACTTTTGGTGATCTTGAGAAGTTGGAAGAATTTGAAGCTTCAATAAGTAAGTTATGCTTTAAATGTCATGGGTATGGTTAAATGAATCTTTAATGATGAGTAAGTAAGATTGATTACTTGATTATGTAAATTTCGCGTATATGTCGTGGGTGAGGTAAATGTCTTGTTTTTTTAATTGTTAATGATCTTTAATGACCTATAATTCGTTATAGAGATGATATTGAGGTTGAATGATCATCAAAGTGGTGTTTAGATGAGTGTAGAAAATTGTTTATGAATAGGCAAATATATATGTTCTATTTTTAGTTAATAATCATGTTGGACCCCGAACCTTTCTATTAAATGAGAAATTGTTGGTTATTATTCATGTGTAGAGAAAAAAAGGAAAATTCTTGAATTTTCAATGAAATGGCAAAGATGATTTAGGTACAAGATGGATTATATGTGAAATATTAGAAGTTAAAAGCTGGAAAATGTATATGTTCATTGAGCCTGCTCTGGTGTTTTAGCCATAACTTGATCTCTTGTTATCCAAATGAGATGATTCTTGATTGGAAGTAAACTAGGGATATAGGGCTATAAATTGTATGATGAAATTGAGTTCTAATTCAATCTCTAAGAAAGTCAATTTTCAGATGGAAGTCATGTGCAGGATAATGTTTTAGTATAAGAACAATCTGAAAGGTTTGGTGTATGACTCTTAGAATATGGAACCAAATTGAATGATTTTGATGTCATTAGAAAATTGAGACAATGATGAACATTTGTCTAGAAGGAAGTGCAAGCAAATTCCTTCAGTTGCATGATTAGAAAATGCCTTGATTTTTGGAAAGAGATAGACAAGGACTTAAATAAATTTTGAAGTCTTAATAGAGTATTTTGTGGAATTAATTAGCATGTTAATGGGATTAAATTAACATGTTAATTTGACTAAGACCATATGGCATGGATTAAATTGAATTATGGTACTAAGGTGGTAAGATTATATTGAGGGCATTTTGGGAAGACAACCTAAACCATTTAAGTTACAAGGCTTATTAGTAAGGGTAAATGGGTCTTTACTCATTCATTAATGGCAATTTGGTAATTAAGACATGTGGGCTTGGTATATAAGGAGGGTGATGCACGAAAATTAGAGGAATAATCAAAGGAAAAGAGAGAAGAGAGGGAGATGTCGTGGAGAAGAGAAAAGAAAGAAGAAAGAAGGCTAGGGTTTCTCCATTTCATGGATTTCAAGAGGGCTTTTGATGGTTATGTATGAAGGAAAAGGATGGAAGAAGATGAGAGCTTCCATTAGAGCCAAGCAACACTTCATTTGGTGAAGGAATCAAGGTAAGAGTGCTTATGACTTGTTGGATTTTTAGTGAGCTTGTGGTTTAGATAGCTTGAGAATGGCGTGGGTTTAGAGATTCTAAGATCAATTTCATGATACCTTAGGGTTGCCCAATTTTGATTTGGAGATTTTGTGAATAGTGATGATGGAGATTGAAGCAAAAGGAATCAAGAAAAGACAAGGGGAGGCAATAGGAGTCAAGAATAAGCAAGGAAAAATAAGGTGAGTTTCATGTTTATAAATTAAGTATTGAGCCTTTAATGTATTTTTTAAACTCAAGAAAATAAAAATGTTTTCAATGGCTTCGTAATTGTTGCTTTTATTGCTTATGATTAAATTGAGAAATTGCTTTATGTTTGATGTATGAAATTTTGATGAAGCATTGTGAATTGTTATGTGAATGTGGTTGATGAATTATGAATTGCTACATGAAAAGATTTTCGAAAAAGTGCATGTTCAAGAAAAACAAGTTTCTAAAATATTACCATTTTGGGCAATTCTGTCTTTAAGTCATGAATTGCATGTTATGTAGGTTTGGTTTGGTCCGTTCTGTATGTCGAGTGCGCACTTGTCTAAAGGCTTCTCCCGCCTGCTTGCTAGTGGCATGGAGCTCCTTCACGTACTCCTCATGTTTACGACTACACAAAACCGCTATGTGGGATTGTGTTAGTTCGTTCTGTTCACGGCTACACAAGACCATTATATGGAATTGTGTCATTACGTTCTGTTTACGGATCGCCCGAACCATTATGATATGTTACGTGTTTATGAATTGTGATAAATTCTGATGCATTCATGATTTATGAGCAACTTGAAAATGCATAAGTTGCGTTGTTGCGATCTTGATTTTTAAGCAAGAATTTTGAGAAAAATGAGTTTCATGATTCAATAAGCGTTTTGGTAACAAATGACTTTTGAACTGTTTTGCTTGTTATTTTGTTATAGGCATGTTACCCACAGAGCTTTCAAGCTCACCCCCACTCTCTATCCCCATATCTAGGTATTGAACAAGAAAGCAAGTGAAAGTGAATCAAGGCACCATTTGCATGTTTGTCTTGGTTTGGAATATTGATGTAAAACAAGGCTTCCCATGTATTTTGAGGATTATTGGGTTTTGTATGTTTGTATGTTGGTTTTGATATTGAGATTGTATTGTGGCTTGGAAATGCCATTGAAGTTTGTAAACTCTTAATTATGATGAGGATGATATATGGATTTGTATCTGGATTTTGAAATGTAAATTTGTTTATGGATGACTATGATGAATGTTGAGTATGAATGGTAGGCATATATGTGTGTGTGTGTATATATATATATATATATATAAGTGAGATGATATGGACAAGAAAGATAGGGAAGTGGTGATGATAACCATGAGGTGTTTTGAATAAATTGAAGTTGATGATTTGATGAACTCCAATTGGCAATTAAATATATAAGAATAATGTTATAGTAAAAGAAGTGATTTTGGAGCAAACTTCAAGTTTTCATATGGATAAGATCTATGTTCGATTTTAAGGAAAGTAATCAAATTGAATTGATGAACTTTGACTATGAATTGATATTTATATGCAAGTGAAATGTATTGAAAAATAAGGATTAGTATTTGAATGGATAAGTATGAGGATGTATTTAGCTAAGGAAGTGAAGTTGAGATGAAATTCAGGTTTTTCTATAAGAGTAAGATTTTGTGAACTGGTTCAAAGGAAAATCTGGAATAATTTAGAAAGAATTAACAAAACTTGTCTTCTTAGAAGTTGTAGTTCGTCTTTATAGCTTTCCGACGCTATAAAGTTTGTAATTTTTGGACATCCGAATCATGAGATATGAATGTTACAAGTTGGCACGTTGCTTAGGTTTTTGTATGTATGACAGCTTTAGTAATTGATAAGAATGCATGGTTTTGATGAGAAATTATGGTTTTGATTGGATCAAGAATTGATAGTTTGATGTTTGAGTTAATATGAAGTGATTTTGCACGATAAGAAGTGAATTTGTGAAGATTATAAGTGTTTATGATGTTAGGATGGTTGTAGGAAGCATAAAAGAGGCTTTGGAGGACCTTGGGGAGGCCCAATGTCCGTTTAATGGACCTTATCGGGTGTAAAAACATCATTGGCCCAATCTATGTCCGTTACACAGTCATGTAGCAAAAAAGTCATCATAAAATCGCTCAGATCATACAGTCACATAGTTCATTCAATTACACAGTTCATATCAATTTATTATTTCATTATAGCTTTGCAAATCATTCAATGAGTTCCAGTCATATATGGATGCAATATGTATGAGACTCACATTTGTTTTTACAGTGTTGTAATTGTGTGCCTTTTCAGTCTCTCGTATCCGTTATAGACACTGGGTTCAATATATAGTGGGAGCATAAGCTCTACCACAGAGCTAAAAGGCTCTCTCAGTAACAGTATCAATCAGTCAGTAGCAACATCAGTCACAACGGCCTTTATATTGCATGCATTGAAATGATATGCATGCCACAATTCAGTCATCAATTCAATCACTTTTCTTTGTATATATTAACACAGTATAACAATCACAGTATCAGTAGTCATCAGACTGGGTCCCGCATTCAACTTTACAGTTGAGAATCAGAATATTCAGTTAGGCAGTCTCATTCACATATAAGTAGCACTTCCAATATTGTTTGCATGCATCAAACACCTCGGACATATATTGTCCAGAATTCAGTACACAATCAGTCAATGCAATTCAGTAATATATATCAATACAATTCAGTCATATACAGAACAAATAAAATGAGACCATCTTAGGTTACTAACAGTTGTTCTTTTAAGCTTATTGCCTTGACGTTCCGGCAATATTTAGAAGCGGTCCCTCTAGTTGCTGGTCTATATGCACTAAAACAAATTTCATATCACTAGAGCGCTTATGAAATAGAATAAACACATGTATCAATGTTTCATGTATCATGCATGTTCAATGACAAATTCTCGGGTATATTTTTGTCATACATTGCTGTACATATCATTTGTATTCCAATTGTGACAAAATTCAATCACTCACTCTCTATTTCATCTTTTTTTTGAAAACATTCCATTCTAGTCAACTATATATGATTAATAAGATCCAGAAAATGAAGGATTTAATCAACACTTCCTTCTACATGATTGTTCCTCTGTGTTTTAAGTTTCTAATGACACTATGATCATTCAATTTGAGCCTGTATACAAGAAGTTATACTACAAATATGTCAACCTGTTCTTAAACTATAACAGAACTCTTACTTCAACTTCAAAACAGATTTTCGAATTCTTAAAACCAGAATTACAATTTGTATTCTTCAGGAAAATTGTAGCTTTATCTCTCTAGTTTCATTTCAATCAAGAATGAACTCATTTGGAACTCTACAGACCAAGATATAATCAAAATATCGATATTGGGACCCGATCTCGGAACCGGACCCAACCGAAAAAACAGAAAGCGGAAAACGAAAACGAAAGAATCTGAAGCGGAAACAAAACGAAGATATCGAATCAAACCGATACGAAAAACGGAAGCAAACGAATGAATCAGAAATCATTTAGCGGAAGCAAAATCATAAGCGAAATCGAAGAAGCGGACTTCCAAAACGAAAGCAAATCGCTGAAGAACAAAAACTGAATTCCGGCATCCGGGAAACAAAAATCTTAGAACCACGTCGCGTTTGAAACCCTATAACTAAACCAATCCAAAATCCGTTATATTTTTTTCCTTACTCTTTCATACCTTTCATCTTTATTCAATCTTATATAAAACAACTTAGATCCATACAATTTCCCTACTGTAAATTTTTTCCTCAAATAACACTCAATTCATAAAATTCGTCTTAAACTCAATTTCATCTTTAACAAAACTAATTCTTATTCTTATTCTTATTCCTTGCCATAAAGAAATTTCAGCAGCATAATGGATGCATTTTCTAAAACCCAAAAACCTGCAATAGAAATAAACGTACTTCTATAATTCCCAATCAAAACTCAGAATCATCGGACCTCCCGTCCGGAATCCGAAACACAATGAAACGCAATTCTATATCTAAAACACTTCCATAATTCTCAATCCATATTCCATACTCAGAATCAAACCCATTCATGTTCATCTCAATAAGTCAATCTAAACTCAAAATAGTTCATATTCGATAATCATACAGAAACTCAAATCCTTACTCACTTTCAGCATTTATTTACATTCCGAAATGAATACACTACAAACTTTAATGGGTTTCTAAGCCATATACAAATCTAATACTAAAATCAATCTTTACACGTAATACAAAAAAATGCAAAGAACGAACTGATGTCTTGATCGTCTTCCATCCGATCTCCTGCTCAAAAACCTGGAGATGCGGATGAAAGAGGGGTGAGCTGAAATAGCTCGTGGATAACATATTTATAAATTGAAAAATAAGTAAAAATAATTTCTCAAAGCAATGCCATTTAGCAAATTTTTTTTAAAAAAACTTATTTCTTAAAACTTTCCACATTTTCAAATCATTTATACTTAATTTCCAAAAATTTCTCGATTTCAAA